>JALPQI010002434.1:0-83335 GCA_025490895.1 Thaumatotibia leucotreta
ACTCAAAGCGCCCTCTGTAGTGAAAATAGCCAATATTTTAACTCGTTTATAAACTAACAGGACAATTTCGTATCGTATCTTTTTCAGAAACACTGTCCTCATTCGAAAATCTATTAGTACAATTCATTGAATGTGTTTTATGATAATTTTCACAGCAAAATTTTATTTTACACCCTTCGCATGTTTTTTTTGACTTCATACAATACGTGCAGTCTTTTGAATCGAAAATTGAAGAGCACTTTAGACAATATTTGACATTTTCGTTTTCGGACACCTTTTTAAAGGTTGGCTTGCATTGATCGCAAGACATTGTCAAATATTCTTCAGACATTTCATTTTTGTTGATATCTGTTTTATCTTCCTTTTTTAGCTTTTTTTGGTAAACTTTTTTGCATTTTTTGTAATAGTCATTTAGTTTCGCATCAACTATGCTTATGTTTTCATTTCTTTCGATTTTTATATCAGTGTCAGTGAGTTCTTCGATTATTTTATACACTGTTACATTATCATCTCTTTCTTTATTCTCTGTCAATTCATTTTTACATTTTATTAATGTTGGATCTACTTTATTTTTGATATCAATTTCATCTTCTACAAGAAATCTTACATTAGTATCGGATATAGTGTCGAAATCTTTACCAGAAATACTAGACTGAGAGCTTGATTTTGAACTAAAGCTATCTAAAGATTTAGGAGACAATATTTCTTCTTTTAAATTACACTTTTGCAACAATGGTAAGTTTTTTGGTACTTCCCTTGTCATTTTGCCTGTATTTATTTTATCATCAATAACTGTGTCATTATCGTTTTTTACATCACTTTGTTGGTTCACAGTCGGTTTGTCTAAAAAATCATCATCATCATCGATAACTATTACATCATTACCTATAGGAATATCCATATTTTCTAAATCTTTTAAAAGTTCATCATCATTCATGCTGCTATTGTGTAGTATGATTTCATCATCAGATTCTGATAGTTTATCATATTTAGCTTCTAGTCTATCATTATTTTTAGGTTCTATTTTATCATTGTTTTTAGCTTCTAGTTTATCGTTATTTTTAGTAACTTCTTTACTGATTTCTTTAGTACTTGGTTTATTTGAAGATTTAGCTATTTCTTCATTACTTTTACCACTGCTTTGCTTGTTGCCTTTGTCTTTAATGTTACCGAGTAAATCTTCAAGCTTCGATCGTTTCTTTAGAAACTTATCGCTTTTAGCGCTTAAATTTGGTATTGGGATGATTTTGTTTCCATTTTCTGTATCAGTTTCAACTTTCATCGGTACTGGAGACTTCGGTGCGTGTTGCTTTTCAGAAACTGGAGATTTTGTAAAGAGTGCATCTGAAATAATAAAAAATGTTGTTAAATTATTCCACGGTCTCTTTCGAGGAAATGAAATGAGTTTGTCACTGGTTGCTATGGTTATTTTCTCCTGGGTCACCCTTGCTAGACGAAAGTATCCTGCAAGCTCTACTATCATGATGAATGTAGATGCTAGATAAGTAGTAGTGATAAAAATTAATATAAATGTATTTGCTACGCCCATCAGGGTTCATGTTACATATGTTGTTCATGAGTGCAATTTAATAAATAAATGATAAATGCTAAATGACAAATGACGTGAACCACCTTGGAAGGGCTACGTAACTATCAGAAACATCAAAAATTTATCAATTTTAATGCCTTTAAACTCTGCTATGTTTACGTTACGATCTCCTGGGTCACCTAGTAGCAACGAGTGACACAAAAAAGTGATTGACACATAAAATAACAAATAAATAAGCCGTTTATTAATTTACTAGGTAGGTTTGTACAATAAAGATTTCATCATCATCATCATCAGCATATCGCAGTCCACTGCTGGACATAGGCCTCCCCAATTTCACGCCACCGTTCTCGATCTTCGGCTGCTCGCATCCAGCTCCTGCCAGCCATCCTGCGCAAATCGTCGCTCCACCTTGCCTGAGGGCGTCCTACACTACGCTTGCCGAGACGCGGTCTCCACTCAAGAACTCGTTTACCCCAACGGTTGTCGGTTCTACGGCTAATATGGCCAGCCCACTGCCACTTCAGCTTGCTAATACGGTGGGCTATGTCGATCACTTTGGTTCTCTGCCGGATAACCTCATTTCTGATTCGATCCCGCAGAGAGACGCCGAGCATAGCCCTTTCCATAGCTCGCTGAGCGACCTTGAACTTGTGGACCAGCCGTACCGTCAGTGTCCACGTTTCGGCTCCGTACGTCATGACGGGTAGGACGCACTGATTGAAGACTTTTGTCTTCAGACACTGTGGGATCGACGATGTGAAGATTCGACGTAGCTTCCCAAATGCTGCCCAACCTAGCTGAATTCTTCTATTCACCTCATTCTCGAAGTTGTTTCTACCCATCTGCAATGTTTGGCCGAGGTATACATATCTTTGAACAACTTCGAGAACGGTGCCGTGTACTGCGATCGGTTCCGGTAGTACATGTTCATTGAACATGACCTTGGTTTTGTCCAAGTTCATCCGTAGGCCGATGCGTATAGAAGAGTCAGCCAGGTCGTTCAGCATCTGTTGTAGGTCCTGCAGCGTTTCTGCCACGATGACGATATCATCAGCGAATCGCAAGTGAGAGATGTACTCGCCATTAATGTTGATGCCACGCCCTTTCCAGCTCAGCGTCTTAAACATATCCTCCATTGCATTTGAGAACGATTTCGGGGAGATCACGTCCCCTTGTCTCACGCCTCTATGCAATGGTATAGCATTTGTTTGCTGATTCTGTACTTGGACGGACATGGTGGCGGCCTCGTATAGACATCTTATCACTTGAATGTATCGCCAATCAACTTGACATCGCTGCAAGGACTCCAGAACAGACCAGATCTCAATCGAGTCAAAGGCCTTCTCATAGTCCACAAATGCTAGACACAGGGGCTGATTATACTCTTCAGTCTTCTGTATAATCTGCCGCACTGTGTGGATGTGGTCTATGGTGCCGTATCCGCTCCGAAATCCAGCCTGTTCCGGAGGTTGGAATTCGTCGAATCTCCGCGCAAGACGGTTCGTGATCACTCTTGAGAACAGCTTATAGACATGGCTTAGAAGAGAAATGGGTCGATAGTTCTTCATCAGGGTTTTGTCTCCCTTTTTGAAGAACAGGACAACCACACTTGTACACCATGCCTCCGGAGTTCTCCCTTCGAATAGGACAGCGTTAAAAAGCGTTTGGAGCTCCCTCAATACGGGTTTACCTCCTGCTTTTAACAACTATGTTGTAACGCCATCTTCTCCAGGGGCTTTTCCGTTTTTAAGCTGCCCAAGAGCGATCTCGATTTCGTCGATACTGACTTCTGGCAGGTCTTCGGTGTAGTGGCGTATCAAAGTGGCTCTAGGATCCTCATTTTCGGGATCAGGTCGAGATACAATAAAGATTTGTGACGTAAATATTCCTTTTACTTTCCTCTTAGAAATGAACCCCTCTTTGGGTGAAGTCCTCTTCCAACACAGTCCATTGTTCCCTGTCATATTCCACGGCCATCCATTCCTTACCAGCAGCTTTAATTATGTCGTCGACCCAGCGACTTGTCGGCCGTGTTGGCCGTCTCTTCCCTGATGAGTAATACAAAAGGTTAAGACATACCTTCAATATACTCTTCATCGCGTGGATCCTCCAACCACACCGGGTTGGTACAGGATCTACAACAGGTCCTTGTATACAATTTGGATGGCTTCGGCCATGCTGAGCTTGGAACACCGTCTCATAGCTGGTTAAGTTCTTTAAGGCTACATACCTTCAATATAGTCTTCATCAGGTGGATCCTCCCACCACACCGGACTGGGACAGGTCAGGATCTCCATCAGGTCCTCATCTGTCAGTTGCTCATCCATAATCTAGATGGCTTCGCCCATGCTCAGCTTGGAACACTTCTCATAGCTGGTTAAGTTCTTTAAGACTATGTACCTTCAATATAGTCTTCATCAGGTGGATCCTCCCACCACACCGGACTGGGACAGGTCAGGATCTTCATCAGGTCCTCGTCCATGATCTACATGGCTTCGGCCATGCTGTACTTGGAACACCGTCTCATAGCTGGTTAAGTTCTTTAAGACTACATACCTTCAATATAGTCTTCATCAGGTGGGTCCTCCCACCACACCGGACTGGGACAGGTCAGGATCTCCATCAGATCCTCGTCTGTCAGCTGTTCATCTATAATCTAGATGGCTTCCGCCATGCTCAGCTTGGAACACCATCTCATAGCTGGTTAAGTTCTATAAGGCTACATACCTTCAATATAGTCTTCATCAGGTGGGTCCTCCCACCACACCGGACTGGGACAGGTCAGGATCTCCATCAGATCCTCGTCTGTTAGCTGTTCGTCCATAATCTGCATGGCTTCAGCCATGCTGAGCTTGGAACACTTCTCATTCAGCTTTGAAACTGTGCTCGTTAATGCTGCTTGAAGGTTGTCGGAGGCTGAAATTAATAAATAATATTTATAACTTTTTTATTATTATTTATTTTTATGTCGGCACAACAAAGTGGCTCCACTCCACCTGATCGTAAGTGAAAAGTAGAGTCAAATCGCGGCGGCAACGAACAGGAGACAATATTTATTGGTCAAAAGAAACAACACATACAGCAAAAATAGGTAACTTGACGCGGAGCGGAGCGGAGCTGTGGGAGCTCGGCCAATGAGACTGCATCACAGTGTTTCGAATTTTGAATTTGAAGAATGTAATTGGTCAATTTTGCCCGCACCCTAAGCCTATACACGGTGTTACGCGAGCATTGCGAAAGATTTTAACTATGCATTCTAGACATCAAAATAAACAAAAAATATTATGAGACCTTGACCTAATGTCAATTCCACCAAAAAAAAATTTTTTTTCTTTTTTTTTAGGCCGATTTGAATACTTTTTAATATTTCCAGTACTTTTTATCATAACAACAATTTGTTTAAATTATTTACTTATTTCAATTGTTTTTTTTAGGTAGAGGTTATTTCGTCAAGTCTATTCGTATTTTTTGATTGTCAGGTAAAAGGTGTGGTAATAGAACACATTGTGGTAGCATTGTAATCCAAAAGAAGTTAAATGACGAGTTACGTCGAAAAACTTATTTCGAAAAAAGGTTGATTATCTCTGAAACCAAGCCGAATCCAGGAAATTTTATGTAACATTAAAGACTCTAAATATGGTCAGGAATCCAGCATTAAAATCTTTCGGAATGCTGACGTAACACCGTGTATAGTCAAATAGTCCCCCTCGAGTCATTTCTAGCGAAGTGCTACCCATTACACTAGCCGCGTTACCACGCTGGATACTTAGCGATGGACAACAAGAGATGGGTCGTTCCTGGTAAATTCCCAATATTACTATAGGGAAACTTACCATTTAGGAATATTCCCCATACAGTTTTGGGAAAAATTACCAAGAACGACACATCACTATGGACAACCTTTGCACCAGCACCAGGTACGAATTGCCCAATAAATTGTCCATCATCATCATCAGCCTATGATAGTCCACTGCTGGACGTAGGCCTCTCCTATTAACTATGCGTATCTATAGACGTATTAGGAGGTAAATGCCCATAATCGCCACGCTGGGCAAGCGGATTGGCGATCGCAGTAATGTGTCCACTATGATGACGCTGCTGCCCATCATCAGTCTTTAACAAATAATGGTCGGTGACCCTTCAATCCCTTAGTCGATTCTTACGACACCCGCAGGAGGAGTTGGGGTGGTGACAAATGTATTTTTACTGCCGTCACCACACGGCCGGCCACATAAATTGTCCATATTAATTAGAATTACTATTGTACATTGTGCATCTAGGGAGGTAACGGTATTACTAACAAGAGTATTGTTAGAAGCCCGATGCCGTAGTAGGTTTTTAATGACTCGAGTTTGCAATTGGCTTAGTGACCGTGATGCATATGTGTCAGTGCACATGGAAAGGTACCTTGTCACGGTGTTTAAAACGGACTTTATTGAAGAACACCTAAGGTATATTTTAAGTCGTGACACTTTCATCACACTTACGAGCAAAAAAAAAGTTTTAAGACACAATAAGACTAACTAACGCACTAACATATCTATAATTCCCTAGGGGATTTAACTTTCCATAACTCCCGTGACGTTTGCAAACAATAGCACGCTTAGAACAGACAGTAGGAAAGAGCATTAAATAAATTACAAATATTAGACAAATGTCTAAACCACTCGGCCACCGGCCATCTCAGCGTATTTATTTTTCGTGGCAATATTTTTTAAGGGTTCCCCATGGCATAAATTATGGCCCCTTTAATGTTTTCAATTACAAGATTTACGAGTTCCATGCAATTTGGATATTTTTTTATAATAAAACATTGAATTTTTTTGCTTTCAGCAGATTTATATAAAAATACAATGTAAGAAAATATTAATACCTTGACTTGGCTTTATCTTCTACCAAGAAACGTATTTTTACACTTTATAGGTATGAAAGCATTTTAATGAATATTTAAATATATAGCGAACGTAATTTCAGTTGATTGCTCAGCACGGTTCGAATTTTGATTTTTAATGTTAACCCGAAAACCTGCCCTACAAAACCTGTACAAACAAATCCAAAAATATGTACTTATCGAAAGGATACCTTTATAAACATGTTACATTCTTATTAAACAGAATGAAAGTGCACAGGAACAAATTTTTGAGCATTAAAAATGCACATTATTTTGCCTTTGACTGGACATATACTGTCGTGGAAGACTTGCATTAACTGTACCTACAGTTATAGCAAATAATATCAAATTACCTTTAAGTGGAACAGCATACTTCCTCTTAACAGACCCTGAAATCTCCCCAACTACCTTCATCGTAGTTTTAGGTTTAAGAACCACTTTGTTGACCTTCAGCTTCCTTTTTCTCTTATTTGGATGATACTCCTCATCCTGAACTAGGAGAATCTCTTTTCGAAGAACTTTCGATAGCTTAAAAGTCTTTTGTGGTAGATTCTGTATCTTTTCTACGCTTTTAAGCAATGATTGCTTAGCTTTCGGTGATGGTTGCTTCTTTTTTACTGGTACTTTGGTAGATGGTTCTTTCGTTGGGCTTTTTAGAAGGTCCGTCAAGTGCTTCATGCTCCGGTCTTTGACTCGCAGTTGCCGCTTCATTTGGGCAGACTTGTGTCGGGTTACTATAATCTCTTTTTTCTTAGGGTCAGCCTTGCTTTGACCTTTGGAAGACATGTTGATCCTAGAACAGCAATTAGCATTCTTTACTAAATAGTTTTTTATCAATAAAAAGCCCAGTCGCAAAATAGATTAGATAATATTAGTCATATATTTCATATCAATCAGATTCAGAAGTGTTATTTCGAAAAGCCTTATTGTTCTAAGAAAACTTGACAATAGTAAGCCCTTTTTGAAATTATAGTTAATGTTATTACAAAATACTGTTATTGATTTGCAAAACTCTCAGCATCGGTCGCACTCTCAGCAGCACTCTCACCTGAGCTGAGAAAATCACAATACAACCGGAAAATGGAATGGCTATTAACATTAATAGCTTTAAAATTGAATGTTGATAGCATTTCACACCACTGGTTGATTTAGAACTTAGTATTCTAGTAGCCAAAAGGGTACATAATAATTTTTACTTCTTAGTTTTCCCCTTGTGTAAGATGACATTATTCAGTATAGGGAATCACCATATTGAATACTGATAGAAAATTTCAATTCATTTACTTGCCATATATAGTATGTTTACATAGAAATATGGTGGAACAGTTTACAATGGACTTTGAATATTCTATTACTGTTTCTGTCTATAATTAAAGTACATAATCTAAAAAATATTGCAAGAATTGAGTTATTGCTTCATAAGCTCACACTAGATGTGATGTGGTGATATCATCTAAACCTGTTATGTTATTGATTATAACTTAACAAATTTTAGTCTTATGAAGATATTTCAATAAAACAACTTAATAGTCTGAAGTATGGCAATATCAACAACCTAGGACTTTCTCAAAGGTTAAACCTGATACAAAGGGTTTAAGAAGCAACATTGTTGTGTTGTAACATTGTACTGATATGTCAGGATAAGCCAGCTATCAAAATACTCTTTAATGAATTTAGTACTAGTCAATAAGGACTTGTTTGAAATGATAAGAAAAATATATATTTAACAGCATGTAAATAATATTGGTACAAGGCAAACTGCAATTCGTAATGCAAATTTAGTTGATAAAACGCATTAAAGCAATAGGTACATAAAATATCGTTATAGTTTATACATGTATGAAATAAAGCTGTCTCAGCAATAAATGTAGGTTTTATTAACGTTTGTACATATTAAATGGTCATTTAGGTCACTAATCCCGAAATTAGTCAGACAAATTCGCCTGGACCAAGGCGAGTATAATAGTACATATGGAAATCATATTTACCTGCAGTTCCAAAGAGAGTAAACACTTCCGCGCCAATGCAACACGTTATTTTAACAAATGCACACGAGACAACTTGGTAGCATTACACAAATTCATATGAAAGAAGCCAAAGTTCGTCTCTAAATGTACCTCTACTTCGTCTCGTAAAACAAAATCGGAAGATAAAGGTAAAGTACACGGAACGTCACGCTGGATTTAGTTAGAACTATGTCATTCTAACGTTTCGAGCAATAACCTTTTAGCTAACAATGGCCTCGCTTTAAGATCAAAATATAAATATGAGTTTCTACTAACAATAAATAAAAATACTAATTCTAAACTTAAAATATGGGTTCTTTACAAAGTTTAAGCTCAAGAAAACAATTAACACGCCTACGCTAAACCTCACCTTGAAGTGTTTGTTGTGAAAAATATAGGTAGTCAATTTAAGACAAGTTCGTTATAAATAATTACTGTATTAAACACTTGCCTAATTATGGTTAATTCGCTATTTTGATCTTATTTCGCTAAAATTACGGACAGCTATCTTCATGTATATGAACTTTATAAAAAAAAACATAAGGCAAAGGTGTTAGGAATCTGCCACTTGCGACTGCGTTTTTAATTTAAGCTTAAATGAACTAAAGAATTTGAATGTCAGTGTCAAAATAGTATTTTAGTAAACGTCAAAAATGACTTGTTGAGTGAAGAGAAACTAGTTTTTGTTTTCTTTTATTTTCATTTAATTTGATTTTAATTACTGATTCTAAGTTAATCCTAGATTGATTTTAACAAAAATGTACAAAAATAGAAATAAAGCCCTGTCAGCCACGACCAATCAAACCAAAAACCACTGTGAAGTATGTGGTCAAATTATAATAGGTAGCTCGTACAAGTTCAAGTCACATTTATTTCAACACGGAGTTATTAAACCGCGATTTGAATGTGTGCACTGTCCCAGCAAGTTCTTCAGGCCTGATACATATGCCCGTCATATGAAATCGCACAATGGCACGCAAGCAAAATACGCATGTGACTACTGCGGACGAAGTTTTGTTGATAAAAGAAACTTGATCTATCACCTTAAAGTCCACGATGACTCCTTCCATGGCCGACCAGACATCCAATACAAATGTGACGCGTGCGGGGTCTTTTATTGTGAAAACAGGCTTCTCCAATATCACATAAGAAGAGAGCATTTTAATTTACAAGTAAAAGAAGTACAGCGTCATAAAAAACAATTAAACGAAACATGGATTGAAGCTGTTAATGACTCTAAAGATTACGTAAAAATGACTAAAGTGAACAACAATGTGATTACTATAAAAAAATGTCTGAAACAAGAATCTACGCTCAACATAAAAACACAAGATCTGACGCCTATCTATTTATCTCGGCAATATGGTAAAGGAAAATGCGATTATTGTAACAAAGAAATGCTAAAGAAAAGTCTGAGGCTACATATAAGGGAGAAACATTTGAATGTCCGCAAATTTAAATGTGAAAAATGCAAGAAGAGCTTTAAACGGCATTATCAGATGGTAGATCATGAATGTGGGAAGATAAGGAGACGGAGGCGAAATAAAGACATTATGGTGGACGAAGAGTTGAAAAACATTTAGGTAGGAATGTCTGTGTCCAGACAACTGTAGTGTGTATATCAATTGCCAGTAGAATCCAAAAACATGTAAACATAAATATATGACTGAATTTTCATAGCTTTTGATGCCTTTGACAGATTGTCAAACATATTGACAGATATATTTTATGTTAATACTATTAAATATCAAGAATTTAAACTAAAACCTGTATGTAAAAACAAAGGTTTATGTTTTAAGCTTGCAATAAAACCAAGATTGTGTTCTAAAAGTGTGTGATTATAAAATAATGTAAGAGCTTGCTTAAAAAATTTTAGATTCTACTGACAAATTGCATCTATGCAATCTATAGATAAATACTATAAATTCAGTATTTTAATAAAATAGTCTACTTTGTTGCTTACCATAAGTACTAAATTGGGTTGTACAGTCAGAGTCACGTCTAATAATATGTATACATTTCGGAATGTATGTCAAAGGATCAAAATTATATACATATTATTAGAGCTAACCATACCTTTATTTTATGTCTAAGCATACTTATGGAAATCAACAAAGTGGGATGTTTTATTAAAAAACCTCAAAAATGAAAATTATCATTATTTTACTTTGTTATTTACAATAGTATTACTTGTTTAAAATCAAGTCTTCCTTTTCAAATTTGACTTTAAATTTTAACTTTAAATTAGATTATTTGATTTCACACTATTTCTTTATAATAAGGAATGAAAATTGTGTCAATTATAAATTTAAGTGCCTATGCTCCTAAATTACTATAAGAGGAATATCATTATTTATAATATACATATAATATTGTTATATGAGTGTGACTGAAAACAGTGCCTTAATCAGTTAATTATATATGGTGATTATAATTATGATATGATGGAAGTGTTTCGACTTAGTTAGGTAACATCGAGTTTAATCATGGATAAATTAATACTAAAGTTAAATTACTTATGCTGTTAATGCTCTGCCTGGTCTGTCTTTAACCTTTTTAGTATGTGTTACCGTCAAGCAGTTGACTTTGACGGCTATTGCCTAAAGTCAAACAGTAATGGAGCAGATCTGCTACTAAGCATACGAAAGGTTAAGGATCCTTTATTTATATTTGATGTATATTGTAGATGTCATGTTGTATATTGCCCATTTTGGCACATTATATAGTAATTTTCTGTTGTACAGTCAACATCAAATTCAAGTACTTTTTAGCGGTCAAAGTAGTTGTGTAGTAAATAGTTTGGTAAACTGTACTAAATGGTTAGTATATTAAGCTGTACTAAGCTTTTTCGCTATTGTGGCTGCTATAAAGTATTTAATGCTGCTCTACTATGAATAGTGAGCAAGTTAAGTTGTGACACTGTTCCTGTTACGTCTGCGCATACGCGGCAATTACACTTCGTTGTTCGCGTTGTTCGCATAACATGGTTGTCAAGTCACAGTATGAGGTTGCCAGGCAACCAACATTGTTTGCTCGAAGCAAACAATGCAGTGTAATTCTCGCAATATTTAGGCTATAATATCAGATCTGCTTTCCATGGCCTGTATATATACAAAACAAATAAACATTTACAAACTGTCTTGGTTATAGACCTGTATACTTTTATACACACAACTTGTTTAAATTTGAAAGCATTTGTTTTAGTTCTTTGCAAGTTTATGTGTACTAATCACAACTATTATAGGTTAAAGGACTTATAGGTATTAAGTTTTATGTTTATACATAGTTATATGCATGTTAATACAATAGGAAACTTAGAAAAATTATAAAATGTTAAGATAGTTAAAATTACTTATTTTATTTCTTGAGAGCATAATAATTTTGACTTTGATAATTTGTATCTTTACATGCCAAAACTCTTACCACGATGCCATTGTTAAATTTCAGACAAAATGTTATGTATTTTAGGTGTCTCATACCTATTCTACTTTATTTCTTTTGGGATTGGCACTTTATTAGTTTTAAACATTTAGGGTATTTACCCTTTTCAGCCCTTCAATCAATAGCATAGCATCAATGAAGGATTGCTGCATGTTTTCAAATAAAGATAGGCAGATATTTGCCACTCACTCTTAAAACTCCGCTTTATACTGTGACTATTATATGTAGCTTATTTATAAGCTAAAAATATTAATACTATTTCCAAAAAGCAAATTTGCATTGAGACTTATAGTCTGGCCGAACAAATTGTCAACAATAAAAAGGATTATGAGTATGTTACAATTTACTTTGCATAATGTTCGTCGTGAGTGTCACGTAAAAGTTCTTTTAACAGTACTTGTTTACACAATGAAGGACTGGTAGTTTCAGTAGTCTCTCTGTCCAACGGTAGTTCTATATTATAGTTATATTTTCCTAATAAATTATTTTTACTGAACACACCCTTTGATTTCAAGTTGGATTGATTTCTTTTTTTATTGTGTTTTTTAATACTCGGGTTGTCACGTTTCTTTTTATTTGAATGTAAAAGGTTTAATACTAGGTGGTCCTCTTTTCTAGTAGCAGTCGAAGTACTGAAATCGAATACGCCGCAGTTATCAACGCAAACGTATTTCTTCTTGTTTCTTTTCATGATTCTAGAGTAAATTATGTTGTTTGTTACATTTACTATTCTAAATATTATGCTTTCGGGGTTGACCTGAAATATGAAAAATAATAAGTTTTTCACTGTACATATTGTGCCTTAGGCATAAGTAAGACTCAATGTTGTAGACTTTTAATTTAATTTACTATCTTACACTATAAAATCGCCACTTACATTATAAACAGTTGAGAATTCGCATTGGTCCCGCCTCTGACAAAAGGCGGGCAAAGTGCGTTCAGAAACGTTTTTCGAGTAATCCGCATTGACGAGATATCTAGTCACTACTGGGACACCACAATCATCGTGTACATCGTTGAACGGAATGACAGTGGGGCAGGAACTAAAATTAGCTTTATTCAACTGCCAAAAATGAGCAACACATAATGCGGTATTATTTTTAAAGGAAAATATTTCATAGGAACATCGTGGTTTATTTTCTTCAATCACCTGTGGGAAAAATTCGACCGGTGTTAGTGATGTACTTAGGTATTAAAAATACAAAGTGTTTAGGTAGAAGGCAGTATGGCTTGGTGCTTTCGCCTGTCCACAAGGACTAAAATAAAACAAAACAAATGTCAATATTCTTTTTTTATAATTTTAGTCCTTGTGGACAGGCGAAAGCACTAAGCCATACTGCCTTATGTCTAGATAAGTATTTATTGTAACACACACACAACTTGTAACGGTGTGTTCAGAAAGTGAAGGCACATCAGACGTATGGTCGTCTTTTGCTGCCAGAATCCTTCACTTTCCATATAGACACGGTCTAGACTATTACAGGCCACGTATGGAAATGGTATATTCATAAGTATAAGTAATACGGGAGACCCTGTACTAGGCTGTAGTGGACTGTAATAGGATAATGATGAAACGTAATTTAAAAAAATTCTTACCCAATATCCACCTTGTTGGCAGGTGGTGCAATTACGGTCAGCGGTGTTTAAGATGTGCTGACACCTGTAGCAAATTACTTCCTTCTTCTTGCTAGGATAGTTAACTTCTCTCCAAGTTCTCCAGTCCATGTCCCTCTTATACGTATACTTCACTCCAACCATGCCTATAATTTTTTTAAAGGCATTTTCTATACTTGACTGTTTGCGTCTTATACCCTTAAAATTGTTAACTGCAAAATGTGGTATTTCTTCAAAATACTCGGTGTCCTTTGCAATACGCTCGTTTAGCTTGCGAAGTTTTTCTTGATTTTTCTTTCTTTGTGCAAGCTTATGCTTCAACTGTTGCTCTAAATCTGATCTTATAGCTGAATGAGTAACGTATTGCGGAAGGGAATCTACATCGTTTTCTACCAAAACTGCAAAATATATCGGTAAATAATTTAGAAATATTATAAAGCTAAACACTAACATTTTAATTGATTTCTTAGTTTCTGTTTGAAATTAATGACGGTGAGTATTGGGACGATCAATTACCTACTACCAATTACCTACTTACAATCAAGTAGTGGTTATCAGTGTTTATAAACATTTCCAATGGTGTGATCGAAACAATAGGTATCCTTTACTACGATAACACTGATTTATTTTTTAAATTTACCGCTTAACTGTCGTTTTTTCCGTCACTAGCGTCAATGTTGAACGGGAGGATAATAATTAGTTTTAATGAATTACATTTGGTCTCCCGATATTTTATAACAATCGTAATGAAAATAATATAAATAAAAAACAGTACAAAATCAACAAAATTTAGCATTTATTTGGGAAAGAAATGCTTTCTCCTGTCTTGCAATTCTTAATGTAGCCTGGCAACATTCAATTAAAAAAATGAATCAAATCAAAATGGCAGATTTGCGCCGATTTTAATGAATTTCAAAATCAGCTGACTGAGATTAAGTACGAAATATATCTTCAAGCAGTAATGAAACTGTTTTACAGGACCTTTAACCGGCTACATCTTTGTTTTTCTGCATATTATGGCGAAATATCGTTTGTTTTGGACATTAGCGTGAGGTCGATGTCCTTAGTACTACGTGAATGACAATTTTCAGACAGCTTGGTTGCTTTCATTTCGTTTAGTTTCATTCATTGTCAAAGGATGATACGGGCTTGTCGCGTCCCGAGCGTTCGCTGGAGGGGTGGAAAACTCCATTAAAACGAATTGTGTGTGATATTTGTGCCAGTGATTTAATAGAAAATATTAATTGTAGTGTTGTGGTGTCATGATTTTTTTGCACTTTGATCGTTCGTGCTTTTTCATTTATCTTTAGAAAGCTCAATACATATCGGTGAGTCTTTTAAGTTAATTATTTTGTTGTTTTAACCGTTAAATAAGTTGTTAGTAGCTAGTCGTTAAATTAATATTATGTTTGCATTCCGTTCTTTGTTTCGTACTGCGTAAAGATTGACAACTAAGTCGGAGCTCGGTTTACAAAATACATAATTAACTTGAATGAATACTCATTCATTCGAGCATTTAAACAACTGTAGACCTATTAATATAAATTGCCATTTATTTATTTTAATCCCCAAAACAATTATTGGTTCCTAGTGTTTTGATAACCATAAAATATACCACATGCCAACTTAATGATTATTCGCCTAAATTAAGAACTATAAATATAATAATTGTACTTGTATATTGTACAGGAATATAGCAATACAAAATTAGGTGACTAGTAAAAAGACTATCTAATTTTAGATAGTCTTTTTACTTAAAATTCTCATTATGTTACTGATAACATTCACTTGTTAGTTATTATTTAAGTATTGAAAAAAATACCAATACCAACTTTTGGTTAGACACACTCTTGTTCAAAAAAAAAACCAAGAATTGTGCCTACAGAAGCTGTACTTTACTCATTAGCTAAATAATGTCTACTTTCATTCTGTACTTTGTTGCTGGACAACTCACAAATCTCTATGAGAAATACCGTAAAACAGGGTAAATAGGAATGTAGAGTAAACTGGTCTGTTAGCCCAGCACAAACAGTTTAGAACAGTAGATTTTTTCATGAGTTATTCTAAACTGCACTTTTTGTTCTGCTAACAGACCAGTTTACTCTACATTCCTATTTACCCCATCATTCCTATTTACCCCTTTTTACAGTACTCAAATACACATTAATATCTCTACTAATGGACAATGAAAATAAACCCTATCTGTCAGCATGGTAGGCATGAAAACACACTACCACTTTAGTGGTTGTTGGCATTCAAAGAGTATATGGGTCAAAATTATTTTTGTTGCATTGTTTCATAGCACTCTGTCATGCTTTTATTTGCTTATTTGACTCAGTATATAAAAAATCCGGTGCACTTGTATTTCTTTTTCACGTTCGATTTTAATCCATACATCAAAAATTGGAAACAAAACATCATCTTATATACAAAAATCACAAATGTGTCACGTTTTTTAGGGACACAAAATAAGACAATGAAACCCACATTTTACGTACTCTTTCCATGAGATATATCAAAGCTACCATGGTACTCAAAAATATCTGAACATCCACTCTATTGCCAAGATAATAGAGGCCTGCTCAGATATTTTTGCGCACCCTAGCTGCTCTGATATACCTGAGGGTGACTGTAATGGTTATAACTTTCTAATATTGCAACATCATGCCCACATTTTAACATTGTTATTGGATATTATCATGCTTCATGTATTTTAGCACAAAACAATCACTAGGCAATTTCTTATCATGTAACCTGTTATTTTTTATTATATTATTGGCAGAAAGTAATATTAAAAATTATTCTCTGGAAAGGCATTGGTGTAAGAAAATGTAACTGGAGTAAAATTTTAAATGATGTACCCGCTTGCCTATACAGACTTCCTTTTATTAATTAATAATCATTTTGTATGAGCATTTCCTTCACTTTTAAGGACACCCAATTAGTGTGAAATTAATTTACCTTAATTTTAGTCGGGTATGTAACAACAATTAAGCACAAAATTCCAACAAAAGCTCAGTTTCGGTGTTAATTTTACATAATACCATACCAACAGACTGTACCGTATTGTACTTAATGGTTGTTATGAATCTGACTGCTATTAACATTTTTGTCACCCTAAAAATAAAATGCCCTTCCATATCTTATGTTACATTCTGAAAACAAATTCCAATGCCCATTACAACAATTTGAAAAGAATAAATTTATTTGTACCTAGAATCAAAGTTATCATGATAGGTATTACATATTATAGCTATTAGAAGTCTTATACCAAAGAAAAAAGACATACTCCACCAACCGAGGTGAGATTTTAGGGATCTGAATCATTCATGGCTATTGCTTAATCTCTTTGTTTCAGTTTCTGGTGCTACATATATTTTAATATCTTTGTTTTGTTGTGTGTGGTGCCAAGCTAAACTAGATTTCTTACAATATCTTATAATATAATGATATATTTATATTATCAGTACATGTGGCCTTGATTGAGAATCACTGCAGTTATATTATATTAATTGTTATGAGATAGTCTTTTCCCTATACAATTCAGTTAAATTGTTTTCAATTTATGATCACTTGGCCTGCTTAGTTACAAACAGACAAAGAACAAAGGATTTTAAATAAAAATTCATCATCCTATACTAAGTAATGATATATCATTACCATTCATATAAACAGCAAGTACATACTAACAACTATAACTATGTACTCATGAAATGTCAACTTAGCAACTATGTGTTCATGCTCTATAGTCCCAAAGTCAAGGTGATACAGTTCACATTTACTTGGTTCAAGTGTATAAGCGGCTAAACAAAGAGTGCAGATGACTGATTTGAAGATAGTTCACTTTCTGGACTTTGGAACAAACTTTGTTTGATAAATGAATATAAAAAAAATACCTACTTCACTAGAGAATTTTCTGAACTCTTCATGTCGGCGGCCGATCGTAAAATTCTCCACCAGATCACAAAATTCCTAGGCATATCATGAAATGCCGCCATTTTCAGATTCCCTATAAACGAATTCGGGCTGCGGGCATACACGCAGTGCGTTTTTTGGATTTCAAGACACCTCATGTATACAAGACTTAGTACTGATTTTTCAATCCCCAGTTAAGAGTAACTGTCAAATAAATGTTAGCTCTATCCTTTTTTGACTGATGACCAGCGATAAGGATGGTAATACTTTTAACTGAGGATTGAAAAATCAGCCCTTAATGAAATACATGGCTGCCAACTTAATTTTAAATGTGTTTTCTGATGAATAGTAAACCAAAGAGGAGCTTTCTTTTTTTAATTTTGACGCCCGACCGTGATTATTGATAAAATTGTGTTTTCTGGCTAAGAATATTTCTCAAATTTACAATTTTATTTGATAATAAGTGTTTGGTCGTAGAAAAAGTATTGTATGCAACATTGTTTAACTGAGTCAAAAAATGCTCGTGGCGTCTTTAATAACAATTTTCGGCTTCGCCTCAAATTGTTACCCACACCACTGACCTTTCTTGGCCTCTCTTAAACAAGGGTTGCATAAAATACTATTATAGTGATTATGTTTCACGAAAGTTTGTTTCACTGCTTGTCTTAGATATCGTTGATAAGGAAGCCTATTTTTTATTTTACGTCAGTGTATGATCTTGGACCTACATAAGCTATACGCCTTCGCCTAGATACTAATAAGGATCTAATGTGGACTGTCAACACAAGACTAGGTAACTAGGTATACTATATTGCTTACTTCGAAACATGTTTTCCTTGGTCGAACTACCTTGTGCGATACGGGACTTGGTATTCATTTATGTGTAACCTTAGCATTGAGTAGGATCTGCGAACTAGTAAAACGTGGAAGTCGCACGCCATACAAAATTGCCTTTCAATAACGGTCCTGAAATTTTGTTGTAGGGGCTTGTCCATTAATCACGTCATACTGTATAGGAGGAGGGGGTTGGGATCAATAAAAAATCACCAATTATCACCATACGGGAGGGGGGCTATCGGACAAATCACATGTAATTTTTTGTTACTCTGCTGAACAGCATTAAAGCTAGTAAAATAATAAAAAATCTTTAAAGTTTTAAAACTATATTCACCTAAATGCGAATATTTACCTCGTAGTTGTCAAAAAAGTCTTTTGCCATCACGTGATTCACGTGTGCTTAATAAAGTACGTAAATTGGGACTACTTAAGTTGGCAATAAATTAGACGTTATATTGGCTAGAGGGGGGCCAAAAAATATCACCATGGGGGATGGGGGTGTCCAAAACAGGCCAAAATCGTATGACGTGATTAATGGACAAAACGGGTTATTCCCACCTGTTACCACCAACTTGACACCAGTAGTAACAACTGGGATTTTTTTCCCACCTGTTACCACTGGGAACAACTGAGAATTAAAATTCCCAACTGCTACCACCAAACTAATTATTTTAGTAACTAACCAAATATTTTAGTGGTAACTAGTGGGAAAAAAAATCCCAGTAGTTACCACCAAGTACTCTGGTGGTAACAGGTGGGAAAAAAATTCCCAGTTGTTACCACTGGTGTCAAGTTGGTGGTAACAGGTGGGAATAACCCGACAAAACCTACATAGTTTTAAGTAAACAAGAATGAATGACAGAGTTGATGGAATATTTTATATTTATAAGATTTAAAAACAGAATTCAACCGATTTCTAAAAGACCCCGTCATCAGCGGCCCTACCGTGATCTTCGTAATCCGCAAATTTGGAGGATTTGTCTCTCTCACACTAACGACGCCTTCGTTGGAGTGACAGAGAAAAATCCTCGAAATTTGCGGAATCCGAATCTTCGAATTTCGATTTTCGCGGTAGTAGGCCAGACCCCGGCTAGGTGCCAACGAGACCAAATCGAGGTTATAATACCCATTCGTTAAAATCGGGACTTCAAATCGGAATTCGAAACCGGATCGTATTCACATTTCTACGGAGATATCGAGTAGGTAATATATATAAAAAAACCGCCTAAGTGCGAGTCGGACTCGCGCACGAAGAGTTCCGTACCATTCATCATCGTCATCGTCAGCCAAAAGACGTCCACTGTTGAATATAGGCCTCCCCCAAGATTGCCACATTGACCAGTCCTGCGCCACCCGTATCCAGGGGACTCCTGCGACCTAGCATTGAAAATTTCCGAATTAAATCCTGTTTCTTACCAAGCAGCTCGTTTTTTTCCGGATATTTCGAAAAAAACTATGAAAGTTTTCACTTTAGTTTTCAACTCTAAACCAATGTGAATTAGGTCTAATTTTCACTTATAACAGGAGAACGCGATGTCATCGAGGAAAAGTCAATTGAA
The DNA here is from genome assembly GCA_025490895.1 of Thaumatotibia leucotreta. NCBI lineage: Eukaryota > Metazoa > Arthropoda > Insecta > Lepidoptera > Tortricidae > Thaumatotibia > Thaumatotibia leucotreta. The sequence continues at coordinate 19,816 of JALPQI010002434.1, forward strand.
ATAGATGGCAAGGAGTGACAGTGACAGTGACATTGATTATTTCTGTAAAAACCAGAAAATTTCATACATTCCCGAAAAAAACATTTGATTTTTTCCTACATTTTCAATGCTACTGCGCAGAGATGGGCATTATTCGAATAAATTTTTATCGGAATAATTATTCGAATAAACAATAATTCACGATTTCTTTATTCGCGAATAATTTAGTCACGAATGATTTATTCGCGAATGAATCATTCGCGAATAAATCATCCACGAATGAATTATTCTGCTGGTTTTTAAATGACGAATGATTTATTCGTTATTTTCATTCGAATAAATCTACGAAAAACATATTTTTTCTGTTGCATTATATTAAATTAAACAACATCAAGCATAATATTTAACATAAATCGTGAATACTGTAATTTGTTCTAAGTTCTAGCACGCTAAAGAATGTTAAGGGTTAGGGGTAATATAAAAAACCCAGGTAGTAAGTATAATTAGCGAGACGAGTGGCGACCGGGGGTGGCGGGCGGCGACGGGTGGTGGTGGGTGGCGACGAGTGGTGGTGAATGGCGATGGATGGTGGTGGGTGGTGACGGGATGCGGTGGGGAGAGGCGGGCGACAACGGGTGGCGGCGGGCGGAGGCTGGGGGTGGCGGATGGAGGAGGTTGGCGACGGGTGGTGATGGGGGCGACGGGTGGTGGTGGGTTGTGACGAGTGGTGGTGAATGGCGATGGGTGGTGGTGGGTGGCGACGGGTTACGGTGGGGGGAGGCGGGTGGCGACCGGGGGTGGCGGTGGATGGAGGCGTTGGGTGGCAGGCGGCGGCGGGTGGTGGTGGGCGGCGACGGGTTGCGGTGGGGGGAAGCGGGTGGCGACCGGGGGTGGCGGTGGGTGGAGGCGTCGGCGTCGGGTGGCAGGCGGCGGATGGTGGTGGTGGGTGTCGGCGGGCGAAGACCGGGGGTGGCGGGCGGCGGCGGATGGAGGCGGGCACCCGCCACCTCCAGCCACCACCCATCGTCACCCGTCACCACCCACCTCCCCCCGCCATCGCCCGCCACCCCCGGCCTTAGCCCGCCGCCACCCACCACCACTCGTCGCCACCCATCACCACCCGCCGTCGCCCGCCACCCGACGCCTCCCCCCACCGGAACCCGTCACCACCCACCACCACCTGTCGCCATTCACCACCACTCGTCGCCACCCACCGCCGCCCGCCAGCCCAGGTCACCACCCGCCTCCCCCCACTGCAACCCGTCGCCACCCACCACCAGCCGTCGCCACCCGCCACCCCCGGTCGCCACCCACCTCCCCCCACCGCAACCCGTCGCCACCCACCACCACCCGTCGCCGCCCGCCACCCCCGGTCGCCACACGCCTCCTCCCACCGCAACCCGTCGCCACCCACCATAATCGGCCGCCGCCCGCCACCCCCGGCCTCCGCTCGCCGCTACCCGTCGCCACCCACCACCACCCGTCGCCAAAGAAGTGCAGAAAGTGACTTTGTTTTAGTAATTATTCGTGAAAATTCATTCGACGAATAAATTATTCGCGATTAAATTATTCTACGAATAATCTATTCGAATAAAAATAATCATTCGACAATTTCATTCGTCATTCGCGATGATTTTTTTTATTCTTATTCGTTATTCGTCATTCGAATAAATTTTGCCCATCTCTGCTACTGCGACCCTCACCAGGTCATCAGTCTAGTAACATTTAAACAACAAAAATAAGTCGAATTGAGACTTGAAATCCTCCTTTTTCGATCGAAGTCGGTTGAAAACACTTGTCATTTGTCAACAAGATAATTAAACATATCCGAGAATTGGCGGCCTATTTTTCGTGCCGTTTTCCTGAAAGCTTTGTACACAAACACTTGTTTATCTCAAGGCTAGTGACTAAGTTGTTTACAGCTTTTATTGTGATGCGATATACATGTACAGTATACATGTTTATGAAAGGGACGTTAAACTTTCCAGATGAGTAATGTATAATTGTACAATGGCCATTAGATATACAGGGTGCTCGCGAGGAACCCGCAAGATTTTAATGCTGAATTCCTGAGCATATTTAGAGTATTTAATGTTATGTAAAATTTCCTGGATTCGGCTTGGTTCCAGAGATAATTAACCCTTTTTCGGAAAAAGTTTTTAGACGTAACTCGTGATAAGACTTCTTTTTGATTACAATGCTACCACACAATGTGTTCTAATATTACCACAGCTTTTGCCTGACAATCAAAAAATAGGAATAGACTTGACGAAAAAACGTGCCCTTAAAAAAAACATTTAAAAAATTAATTTTTACAAATTGTTGTTATGATAGAAAGTATTGGAAATATTAAAAAGTTTTCAAAAAGTCAAAAAAACAAATTTTTTTTTGTTGAATTTGACATTATGTCTCATAATATTTTTTGTTTATTTTGATGTCTAGAATGCATAGTTAAAATCTTGCGGTTTCCTCGCGAACACCCTGTATTGTAGCGGCTAGGGAGCTCACAAATAACTGAGCATGATGTCTCTATTGTCATGGCGTTAAGAGTGCGTGTTCAGATATTTTTGAGTACTGTGGCAGCTCAGATATATCTGATGGCGAATGTAAAGCTGAATATGTCCTTCATCATTATACCTCGATATTTTTCTAGCAGGAACGAGAGATTGACAAAATTAAATATTGACATAACTGTTGTCGATAAGTAAACCGTTCTAACTTCATAAAAACCAAGGTACTAACCAAGAAATACAGGACCAGGAGGAATACTTCATATTAATTATTTCCTATAGCTTCAGTTAGAGTATATTTTATTAGTATTTGTTATTCGATGGGTATTAAATATAAGATATGTAAATAATAATGTATCGACCACTTTAAGACTGTCGATGTTTAATTTTGTCAATCTCTCGTTCCTGCTAGAAAAATATCGAGGTTCATCATCATCATCAATTCTGCCATACGACGTCCATTGCTGAACTTTCCCCTTTGGGCCTCCACATATGTACACTTTAGTGTTATTCACTAAGAAAACCGCCTTGCTAACAGCGCTGTGTCAGCGCTGCGGCAGCGTCGAGCCTAAAAATGGTATTCACTAATGCACTTTAAACGACACTAGCGCTCGGCGACGAATGCGGCGTGAGCTGGAACTACACTGCGTCGAGAGTAACCGCCTACAGTTCGACGACGAGCTGTTCTACGTTAGTGAATACCGTTTTTCGCAGCGCTGCGCTCTACGTCGAAGCGAAGGCTGTCTCGTCGTCGAGCTCGTTGACGAACGCAGCGTCGAATGTGTGAATACGAGAATAGCATAGCTGGTTCTAGTGAGTGAGCGACCTGCTTCTAGCGTCTCCTGGCGATCTTAATAAGGTCGTCTACATCTTGTGGGTGGACTTCCTACACTGCGTTTACCAAACCGTGGTCTCCATTCGTGCACTCGATCGGCCTTCTGCTCTGGGTGCCTGCCATTACCACTTCAGAAACTTCGAGCATCATCATCATCAGCCTATACTAGTCCACTGCTGGACGTAGGCCTCTCCTATTAACTATGCGTGTAGCCGCATTAGGAGGTAAATGCCCATAATCGCCACTCTGAGCAAGCGGAATGGTGAACGTAGTAATGTGTCCACTATGATGACGCTGCTGCCCATCATCAATCTTGTACAATGGTCAGTGACACTTCAATCCCTTAGTCGACTCTTACGACACCCGCAGGAGGAGTCGGGGTGGTGACGAATGTATTCTTACTGCCGTCACCACTTCGAGCATAGTTTTATCGAAAACGAAATCAAAATTTCTTACCATCTGTTTTATACGTCACTGACGTAGACCCTCCAAAGATTCAATTTGGTTGACTGTACTCGTCTTTTTTGAAAACAATACAAATGAATCAGGCCTTGGCCCGCAATGGTCGATATCAGCTGATAACAATTTAATACATAAGTACAGAATCTGGGGCGCAGCGTAATTACCTGTCATTCGGGTAATAAGTTAGTTAATTAGTTGTCACTAATTTCGTCATGGTAATGTGTCTGTGGTCAGTAATGCTTTATATTCCGCACGCCAGTAGAAAACGAAGAAATGTAAACAAATGGCTGACTTTTAATAGCATTTGTCTGTGACACATATCGTTTGTAGATTTATTTTTACGTTAAAGGTCTGCCCACTAGACCGTACCATACCATGACCGTAGCATGAACGTATCAGACAAAAAACTATTCTTTGTATTGAAAAGTATGTAAACGCTGTTGTAAACTGCTGTTTCCTTGATTAAAAATTAAGCAATTTACTAATCACTACGGACGGACTGCACAAATACGGACCCAGGTATTTTGGTATAGGCAAATATGACAATTTACAACAGAAAACGTGTACTTTAAGGTTAGAAAGTTTACTAGATAAGACAACTAAGGATAAATGGAACTTACTTTTACTAAAAAAATTTACTTTTTACTTAAAAATTGCCAAATTGACCCAAGCTCTGTTGTTGGACATTCCGTAGAACCGACATCCAAACATCCTGAATGAACGGCAACAATGATGCGCGCGCGCATCAATTGCCGCTGATTGGTTGAATTGGCGTCACAGACTAACGACTAGACCCCATATCAGAATGCGTAGCCAAGCCAATCGCTAACGTTAAGTAGCGCATAGTAGTTTTGTTTGAGTATTATATTTAAAAAAAAAAACTCTTCTTTGTGTAAAAATCGTATAATTTTTTCCTTTATTTTATTGCTGTAACAATAAACCATTAATGGGTCAAAATTCTTTTCGTTGTCTTATTTTGTGTCCCTGAAAAACGTGACGCAGTGGCGTTTCAATTTCTCATGTATGGATTAAAATCTAACGTAAAAAAGAAATGCAAGTGCACCGGATTTTCTTATTTATACTTAGTCGAAACAGCCACTAAAGCGTGACAGAGTGGTGTGAAACAAGACAACAAAAATAATTTTGACCCTAATATCTTCTTAATTATATACGCTCAATAAATTTGAATAAAATAAAATTGCAGCCTCGAGATGGCCCTTATTTTTTTTGAGTAGTAGTATATATAACGAATTTACATATATATTGTATTTCCAGCTTATGTTCCTTCGTTTTTACACTAAATGTCTTTTTTTATGTTGCTTTTTAAAATAGTAGGAACTAGAGTACTAAAAGTTTTAATTTGTTAGAGCACAGGGTTGTTTATTGTATTGTATATCATGTTGTTGGCGTCTGTACTACTATCATATACTAGAAAACGTTATCTTTACATTGCACTCATACATGACACAATTAATTAAATACTTGAATCTTCACAAATCCTTGATAAGGAAAACCTTACTCACTTAGATTCAGTTTTTTCCACGAATGAGTAGGCCCAGTATTTGTCGAGTTTATCTTGACACACATATACTAATCGTCAGTGGAATCTAAAAGAAAAGTAAACAAATATGGCAGATGGAAAGTATTTGACGTCTTTGACACATATCGCGAAACACGTTTGCAGATATATTTTTACGTTAATACTAATATTATTAATAAATGGGTCAAAATTTTTTTCATTGTCTTGTTTCATACCACTCTGTCACGCTTTTAGTTGCTGTTTCGACTCAGTATATTAAAAAAATCCGGTGCACTTGTATTTCATTTTCACATCAAAAATTGGAAACAAAACATCATCTCATACAAAAATCACAACTGTGTCACGTTTTTTAGGGACACAAAATAAGACAACGAAAATAATTTTGACCCAAATATCAATTAATAAATTTTAAACTAGGAATTTATGTGAACTCAAGTCACTGAGCAAAGAACTACTAAGCTGGCAATAAATTACACGTCATATTGGCTAGGGGGGAATGCAAATGTCACCATGGGGGATGCGGGGGTCTAAAATAGGCCAAAATCGTATGACGTGATTAATGGACAAGCCCAATGGCCAGTGACACTTGACATATATGTTTACTTTTGTTGACGTCACGAATACGTATGGCTACCTTAAGGTGCATTCAGACCAAACGAGCATTCGCTATTCTAACCCCCTACTCTACGAAATTCGATCGTTACGTGATCGTTGATCGAATGCTCGTTTTTTCTGTATGTACCTTTACACGTTTATTTCATTTTGTGAGATATATTTAACCCATTTATCCCCCAGTGTGTTCAAGAATGAATTCGTGGGTTTCCCCCGCTTTGTTTAGATTTACATCAATTCTAGGCCATTTCCTGGTGGCAGGAAACACGTTGAATTTTTACATTGTTTTTAAATTGTAATGAAAATGCTGACGTCATATTGTTGGCAAAATCGTTTTACTTGTTTTATCTTCATACAATAATCTGACGTAGGCATTAGCGGTTGAATATTTGGTGCTCGCGAGCACTTTATATGACCAAATTTATTTTTGATTGATATGCTACCATACTGTGTTCTAATATTAGTAATATTACCATACCTTTTGCCTGATAATCAAAAAAATAAGAAAACACTTAACGAAACAACCTGTCACTAAAATGAAAATATAAAAAATACGCTTGAATTATTTTTGCTATGATTTAACACTTTCAGTCTTATATTAACCTATAGACTAAATTACCTACCCGGAGTTACTTTCTATCTAGCTAGGGATGGCCGCAAAATCAACATTGAATAAATTAAGAAAATTCCAAATCACTTGTGGCTGCATGCATATTTCCTGGCCTGGCCACGATCCTGTCGTTTCAATGCATTATGTGTCAAAAAGTGACATTGTTGACAGATAATGGCTGTCGGGATTTACTTCAAGTGCTTCGTAATGCGACCGACGGCGAGCGAATCCATAAGTTGGAGCGAGAGGCCGATATCGAAACTCTCTCGCATGGTTTTCCGCCCCGCCGGCCGCCTTATGACCTGGCCACGACATTGGTCTAAGGCGACCGGCTTAGCGGAAAACCATACGTACGAGAGAGAGTTTCCATATCGGCATCTCGCTTCAACTTATGGATTCGCTCGCCGCCTGGCCGCTCGCCTTATGCCGCGGCCACGACATTGGTCTAAGGCGACCGGCTTAGCGGAAAACCAGATAGTTTCCATATCGGCATCTCGCTCAAACTTATGGATTCGCTCGCCGCCGGTCGCCTTAGACCAATGTCGTGGCCGGGCCTTCAGAGTCTTCAGACCAATGTCGTGGCCAACTGGCCAGGCCATTCGGCCTTATTTGTGGCGAGGATATTTGACGAATGAGCTTTATTTTGTGTAAGAATAATTGACGAATAGAGCCTCATCCCGTCTACCCTAGTTTTTGTCACGTCCCATACTTGTATTAGATTCTCTCGACCTAATTCCGAGATCTAATACAGCCGTGGAACGTGACAAAACTAGGCTGAGATGACTTTGTTCTTATCAATGACGGAATAAACTATCAGGGTTACCAGTCACAATGGTCAAACTATACGAAACAAGACACTGAAATTATACAAAATCCAATAAAATTATACAACAAAAGGCTTTGTCCTTGGAGTGACAGAGATAGTAGTACGAAATTTATAATTTTCTCCTTATGTATCCGATTATACAAGGCAATTCAATATACATAGAGCAGCCAAATTATACAAAAATTGTATCCAATTATACGATCTGGCAGCCCTGTAAACTATTCTTTGTCTTACGGCTGGCCTATTTTCGGAGTAAAACTAATTTGAGAAATAGTTAAAGTAGCTTGGGCTTGAAATGCTTGGGCAACAGACGATCAGTTTTAACAGCCTAAGCGCCTCTACCTTTAAGATTGTATTTTTTTGTTATTTTTTTATATTAATGAGGTGTGCAATAAAGAGTATTGTATTGTCATATCATCATCATCATATCAGCCGAATGACGTCCACTGCTGAAAAGTCAAAAACAAAATAAGGTGTACACAAAAATCTTCAAAAAATGTCCCAGTGCACTCTAATTCTGTGTAATAAGAACGTCGTAACATATTTATGAGCGGATTCTTTCGATACTTATTTGCACTTGACTGGACACTGGACATAGGCTTCATCGGACTCCTGCGACCTTCTCCAGTGGCCTACTTCACCATAATTACAAGTCTGACAATTGTAAAATCTCACTGTTGCTGATGTCACAGGCCTCCGTTACCACCACACCGGTTACCACCACGGCTACCGCTTACTATCGGACAGTCCATGTGCTTGTATGCCACCGACATAAAATTATTACTATTAACGTTATTATATCGTTAATAAACTACTTTTCATTTTCTGAAACCCCAGACAATTGTCGCAAGGTTTATTTAGTACAATTTTCATTAAATCTTGACATCGGCATATGTCGGAATTTCGCTACAAGTGTCGTGTTTTATGTGACATGACAATTGTAATTTTGCTTCGCAAAAAAGTAGTTGCTTACTGCATGTTATTAAAGTTCCTGCACTACATTTTATGTTAGTGGCAAACAAACGTACGGTCCGTCCGATGGTAAGTGGTAACTGTAGCCTATAGACGCCCCCGATTGGAGAAACAGTAAATTTACAATTGTAGCACTTGTCAATGTGGTGAAATTGGGGCCTGTAGCCTATCCCACAAAATTTTACAAGCGTACAATTCTACAAAATTGTATAAATTACCATACAAATAGTTGACAATTTTGTAGAATTGCACGCTTGTAAAGTTTTGTGGTATTGCCCCCAGGTCATCAGTCCACCTTAAGTATTTTGTCATATACCAAAGAAAAAATACCGGAGTTTACCTACGGAGGTGGCGTTTGAACCCACGTCTTCATCTTTCACGGCTGATGCCTAAACCACTCGGCCACTCCAGCATAGCTTTAGCTCACAATATTTTACGAATATGTGAGAGTGTACAATGTCATGTGTGTGTTTGACGTATACTAGCAAAGTCCATAAAGCACTGTCATTGAATACTAAATTAAACTCCATAAATTATGTTCATTGATGACATTGATGCATCGGAAATCATCTTCAACTCCTCACGTTCGTCTCTTTCTGTGGCCATATAATTATAAACATGGACGTCTAAGGAGATCTTTAAAATACGCGTAAACTTGTTTAATTTTATTCTGACGTTTCGGGCATGACGTTAAGCCCGTGGTCGCAGACCGTCTGGTCGCGTAAGCTGTTAGGACCCGTTTGTCGTTAAAATATGAGTAATAATACTAATAATCATAAAAGTTTAAATCAATATATCTTGTAAATACCCTTAAATATGAAATACTCTACATTTTGCCTACTCAACGACTATTTCAATTTTTATTTGGATCGTGTGATTAATTCAAGAAAATTCCAATATAATTTCATATTAAAAAAGAGTCTATGTATCCTGTAAACATTTGAATAAAGCTCTCTTTGAAATCAGCCCAGCAGTATTTTCTATGAAAAATTACACCTGCCCGTATTCTTTTACCGTGAGTGTACATAATAACATTCCTAAGGTTTCATCAGCTGTCAAATTACTCTAATTTCACCACATGGTAAACAGTACTGTGCTCATAACAATAACAGTCTAAGCTACACTGATAACACCTTATCTTGGCGTCGAGCGGAAATGCAAACACGTTACACTCGGCAGTATGTTACGAACAAATAAAACATGGAAGCTGCACGCTATACTAAATTGTCCTTCAAAAACGGTCCTGTATTTAGTTGACAAGTGTCGCCCCTCTTCAATGCATCACGGTAATGAATTTCAATATCACTACATAATATAAAATAAAGTAACTTTTTCTGTCCCTATGTCCCTTTATACGCTTAAATCTTTAAAACTACGCAACGGATTTTGATGAGAGAAGAGATTTTTTTAAATAGGTAGAGTAATTCAAGAGGAAGGTTTTTATGTAGGTATAGTACCCGTGCGAAGCCGGGGCGGGTCGCTAGTCAACCTATAAAACTTAAACCGCCATTTAAAAATAGTTGTGATTGGTCCATCAAAGTTTTGATTGGCTATATTCTATAAGCGTTTGTCAAAGATGTTGCGCCGAAATATGCGCGGTGTTAAGAAAAGCGCTATGTCTTGCCCATCTTGGCACAATTGAACAATTGATTTTGGGGGCATTTTTGATCTGGCGTTAGACGTCCATGTTATATATGGTCGCAGGCAATATGCCTATTTGGTTACACTTCATCATCATCAGCCTATCTCAGTCCACTGCTGCCTTTTTTATTGCTGCGTATGGACACCATGGAAATATCGGGTCATAGGAATAAATCTGTTCATCAACCTTTGGCTGTAGAAAAAGGCGGCTTTAAAAAATTTAGGTCGTTGATCGCTTATATAAAAAAAGTATTTGTCGCCTTTTTTCACTGCCAAGAGTAATACACAAAATTTATTTTTCTAAAGGTGCATTTAGACCACGGGTTCGTCCGCCCCGTCGAGCATTGCTCATTATATCCCCCACTCTACGAAATCAGGGAATTTCGATCTTCTATTCTATCTATTATATATATATCGTCGCCTGGTACCCACATCACAAGCCTAGGTTGATTTGTGTAAGATGTCCCAAGATATTTATTTATTATTTATTTACTAACGTAACCTTTACTTGCCAATAGTACGGGTACTGGGAACAATATAGTTAGTTATTAAAATGACATAAACCTTCATTGAGAGTCGAACCCTGGACCTTGCACAATAAGCCTAAGATCTTGTTATCATTGGCCTCATAATGGCAATGTCAATACATAATGCTTTACACATAGTGCTTCGTACAACAGAATAGTCATATATGACCACTAATGATTATATGTAATGTGTGCTGTGGTATATACCTAAATCATCTTGGACATAATTCATGTATTTATTAATTTCATTAGCATTACATGTGATATGATATGACTCGTGTAAGCTATTTATTCTGTGCCATATATTTATTAATTACATAGTCATATTACTCGTATAGGCACATTAGGCACTGGTCTCACCGCGAGCTACTAAGCTATGAACTATCGGCTATAAACACGAACAAAAGATACGCACTCCCGTGTAAAAAAAGAGACAGTGCCGTAAGCTGTATGACACACGACGAAGCGCGCATTTATCAATAACAACCAAATTAAAAAAAAAACAACTTCAACCAATTTCTCCAAGATCTCATCATCAGAACCCGACTTGGTGCCAACGAGACATCTCGGTTTATTCTGAAGTCGGTTCACACAATAATTATCCGAATCGGTTTACGTGGTATCGAATTATGCGTCCATTTGTCGTGCTCATGCTTAATGCAAAGACTTATATGGTTTTATGGACACCTAGGCTCTCCGAAACATGTCGCGCGTAGTGACTAACACGTGAGTTTAACCGTTTAACCCTTAAATGCATGACTTTTTCTTTTCGTTCCAAATACAAAATGTGCATACCAAATGACATCGCGTGCACGAGAAAAATAGAGTAAAAATCTGTGGAAATATTTTGGGTGGAATTTGTACTACTAATCAAAATTTCGACACATCATACATTATGCATTTTTCGCAAAATCGTGCATGATAAAATATGTAAATATTATTTACTTTTAGATTGAAAAGTATATTACGTTCAGTAATTGTAAAATCGTTATGGTATAAATTACAAAATCAAAATAAAAAATAATTTCTTACTTAAGCACTGGTCTCACCGCGAGCTACTAAGCTATGGACTATCGGCTATAAACACGAATAAAAGATACGCGCTCCCGTGTAAATAAAAGAGACACGGCGTTACTCGCCCGGCGGCGATAGCGAAAATTGCATAATGTATGATGTATCGAAATTTTGATTAGTAGCACAGAATATATAAAGTACAGAAGCTTCACTGCTTTGATGTTCACAAATGCCGGCTTTTTATGTACCTACACAATTATTATTACCAAACAAAACGGCGCGCGAGGCGACGCGAGCAGCTGAAATGGGCCGTATTGCGTGGCGGAAAGGTCGCTTATAAGCCGCACGCCGTCGAAAACAGGGTTGTCAATTATTGAAAACTAATAAAATAACGAACGGCGCTATGAGGCGTCTGACAAATACATTACTGCAATGATATCTACGGCGTTAATAGCATTCGTCTTGATTCAACAATTTAGTTCATGCGTGATTATAGAATTTACCTACGCATTTCATACACGTGATTCAAAAATATTTATCTCAATTCGGTCGGCACCTTCTTTGTGCTTCGGCCGCGCGTGCCCGGGCGGCAATGTTTGAGGTGTGAGTGAGATAGCAACACGACTTCGCTAACTTTAGGTGAATATCCATCCGAATAATCCTAATAATAGCACGAAAATTCTAAAAATATCTGTAGACAGTATGTGAGGTGTGCAGAAATTAATATATCTGCTTAATGCATTTAAAAATAAAGAATTACGTTAGGTAACTACGCATTCATTACAAAAGCAGCATAAATAAGTAATGGTTTAATCACAATCGTAAGGCAGACGTAACACGGCATTTTCTCTTATATGTACTATTATGTACCAGTGTACCTATTTGATATTATGGGAATAAAGTCAGACAACCAAATAATATGTTAGGACAAAAGGCGCGAAATTCAATAAAAGTATGAGAGAACGAAGTTTTGTACATTATTTAAATGTGCCGCTTTTTTACTGACAAATTTGTCCGAAAATAAACCGTTTTGTCTGTAATTGACTTGAGTTTCTGAGAATTTAATTTACTACGAATGTAGGTAATAAGTGTATTATTATATTTATTATGTTCCTTACTTTTTAGTATCTCTCTGACGCATCGGCTGTGCGAAAAACGCGTCATGATAATTAACATTATTATTATTGCAATATGCTGCTATGCAGTATATTTTCGGCATTTTCATTTAAGATGTATAAAATAATCCTAATATTTGCAAGCGATATATTTCGCGATACGTGACGAGCCAGCGTTGTAAATTTAAACGTGCGTTCCGAGACAGCGCGCGCCAACCATTGAATAGACCACGGAGACGGGGCGCTCTGCATGTACTTGTAGCCGCGCGACGGAATCGCGGAGTGACACCCCCTTGTTAGTAGTACAAATTCCACCCAAAATATGTCCACAGATTTTTACTCTATTTTTCTCGTGCACGCGATGCCATTTGGTATGCACATTTTGTATTTGGAAGTGCCTTAGTTAAAAACCGCGAAACACACGCAACGAAAACAAATTTCCGCTATCTTGCTTATAAATACATGTAAGTTTTTTTAAAACAGTTACGCCAACGAATAAGTAGTAAGTTTGAAAGTTCATTAAATTTCCTTGCAAAATTACCCTTAAGAACATATAAATAAATAAATAATAAATAATGTGGAGCGCGATCCATCATTACAGAAAGTTAATCAAGGAAAGTGGAATATCTCAAGCACTCTGGACGCGATCTGGGGCGAGTTGCATCATCAAGTGATTCAAGTGGGTCATTAGTGCGTTTGAAGGAATGCAGATAAATGGTTTTCCTCCTCCCACTTTCCGCGGGCACAGCGTATTGCCGCTTTACTTACTGAAAGCTTTAGAATTATAACTGACGTGAGACTCAAACATGTCTAACCCCCTTATTCATAAACGTCTGCTAACTTAACAAGCCGTTAATAATTGTTTGTCCCTTTTGCTCTTATGGACACATTGTCAAGACCGAAAGGGACAAACAATTATTAGCGGCTTGTTAAGTTAGCAGACGTTTATGAATAAGGGGGTTAATATTTATCAAACGGGTTACTCAACGTAATTTAAGTCGATAATTGCTCGACATGTTTCGATCCATTTAGAGGATCCTCATCATGGAGTATTTATTCAAAAACGGTTGGGGCGATAGAGTTCGAAATAGTTTTATTTTTTATACGCCCACCGCCACTTCAGTTTAGCGATCGGAGAGCTATATGGGTTACTTTGGTCCGAAGGTATGGGATAATCTTACATAAATCGACTTAGGTACTCACAGTAAGCCGGATAAGGCTTATGTTGTGGGTAGCTTCAATACCTACAGCATAAGTATATAATTATACATACAACGGTTACCGATTCGAATTCTCGACTTTGTAAATTTCTGGCCCCTATTTCTCCATGGTTACAAGTGCGAGAATTATAAAAAATAGTGTTTCTTCTATTGCCAGCGGTTACAGCCTACCATCGGACGGGCTATGTATTTCATTGCCACCAATATAAAATCTATTGCAAAAACTTTAATATATTAGCAGTTAATAGTAAATTGTTTGTGGAGTAAAATTACAATTGTCTCAAGAAATACAATTGTAGCGAAATTCCGACATTTCCGACACAGACCGAACCTCATGTCAAGAATTAACGAAAATCCTTCTGAATCTTGTGAAAATTGTCGCGACCTTCGAAAATAAAAAGTAGTGTACATTTTTTTTTAATAATTCCATTTTGGTAGCGAACAAGCATATGGACCATCCATTAGTAAACGGTAGTTGTAGTCTACGGTAGCCAGTGAAGTCAGTAAAAGTGGTATTTTACAATAGTCGCACCTGTCATCATAATGCCCCGGCCACGACATTGATCTAAGGCTAAGGCGACCAGCGGCGAGCGAATCCATGAGTTGAAGCGGGATGCCGATATGTGTACGAGAGGGAGCACCATACGTTTTCCGCTAAGCCGGTCGCCTTAGACCGATGTCGTGGCCGCGGCGTAACGAAATAGGGGCCTGGTGCAGAGCCTGTAGGCCAGGCGGCCTGGCCTACAGGCTCTGCACTGCAGGCTTAGCACTGGATCAGTGCGACAGTATGTCGCCGCGAGATTGACTATCCATCCCCCTTTTATTCATCGTCATCAGCATTATTTTATGCATCGTCCCCCTTTTATGCATCGTCATATGATAGTCCACTGCGGGACGTAAGCCTCTCCTATTAACTACACGTATAGATGCAGACGCATTAGGAGGTAAATGCCCATAATCGCCACGCTGGGCAAGCGGATTGGCGATCGCAGTAATGTGTCCACTATGATGACACTGCTGCCCATCATCAATCTTTTCTCAATTAATGACCAGTGACACTTGAATCCCTTAGTCGACTTTTACGACACCCGCAGGAGGAGTTGGGGTGATGACAAATGTATTCTTACTGCCGTCACCACACGGCCAACGGCTTTTATTCATATAGTTAGTAAAAGATGGGACATTGCGATGACATATTGACATACCAATCATGTGCTAAGCGTACTGGTCGATTCATGGCAATGGAATATTACATAGAATTTACCGTTTCCCCGGGATTTACATTAGTTATCTTCATAATCCGCATCAGCAGACAGATGGGACTGCGTGATATGATAAACTAAACATATAATTAGATATTAATATATATGCAAGCGAAATTGAATCCTATGTCAACGCCAGAACTTGTGGTAGGTACTTGTTGATCCGTATGAATGCTTATGTTAGAACATTATAGCATAATCGTATGATGTAGCGACACTGTTTACGTAAATTGTAAAGTAATTCGAAATTTAGAACTGTTTGCCGTGTGATGGCAGTAACAATACATTTTTCACCGCCCCAACTTTTCCTGTAGGTGTCATAAAGGTTGCGTGCGTGCTGCGTGGCGTGCACGTTGTAGCGTCAGAAAAATCATAGTATATAGCACACCGCTGCACGTACACGCCACGCAAGCGGTGTGCCATCTAATATGATATTTACATACGCTACAACGCGTGTGCCGCGCACACGCGCACGTGCTGTATACGTGTCAAGGTGGATTTAGACCAAACGAGCGAATGCTCATCCTATCCCTTGCTCTACGAAATCAACGAATTTCGACGAATCACGTTTTGTGTCATCATCATCATCAGCTTACGATAGTCCACTGCTGGACGTAGGTCTCTCCTATTAACTATGCGTTAAATGCCCATAATGGCCACGCTGGGCAAGCGGATTGGCGATCGCTGTAATGTGTCCACTATGATGATGCTGCTGCCCATCATCAATCTTCAATCCCTTAGTCGACTCTTACGACACCCGCAGGAGGAGCTACCATACGTTACGTTTACGGTTACGTTTTGTGTAACGAACGAATTTCGTAGAGTGGGGGATAGAATGAGCATTCGCTCGTTTGGTCTAAATCCACCTTCAGAGCCTCCTTAAGAGTCGACTAAGGGATTGAAGTGTCACTGACCATTTATTAATCGAAGATTGATGATGGGCAGCAGCGTTATCATAGCGGAAAGCGGACATACTACTGCAATCGCCAACCCGGTTGTCCTGCGTGGCGATTATGGGCATTTACCTAATGCGTACCTACATACGCATAGGCAATAAGAGAGGCCTTTGCCCAGCAGTGGACTGATATAGGCTGATGATTTGATGTGTCGTGATAACTTTAATGTGACTCAAACGTAGCGATATGTGTAAACTTTGGATTTTGTCCTAGCCTCTAGACACCCCGCGTCCTTTACAAAGTGCTAAATAGACTACACCGTAAAGTCCGAACAATTTTGAAACGCGTATGTCAACAACGGACTACCGACCTATATAAAGTCTTAAATCCCGAATGTTGGAATTTTCGCGCTAAAACAGTACTGGATGCTTATTGGCTTGCAACCAATGGATTTTAACCAATGGCGATACATTTTCTTTAAGATTCAATAAGGATTTTGGGCTTAGAGGCCGTCGTTATTGCAACACGTGCGACGGAATTCACAACAATGGAGGCACGTGGTCGACGTCGTAACTCGTAAGTAAATTTCAAAATATTTTTGTTAAAATCAATGGTTACAATGTTGTTTTTTTAATTAATTGTAAACAATAATATTTTCTTTATATATTATATACTATTCTAAAGAAAAATTCGATAATAAAAAAAATAAATCATCTTAAATATTTTGAACCTATACAAAGGCACTCCGTCCGTTATTCGTCTTAAAAGCATATGGAATTAATCACAAATCGCCTTCGGTCGCGTAGTGTATGTATTCATTTCAGGGTTACAAGACAGTTATTTAGAATAATTCTGAGTATGGAGACATGAAGATTTCACTGCGAGTACATCTGGAATGGATATATATAACACGATCTTCGGCATTTCTTGATTAAAGTTTCGTTTTATTATGAAGAATTATGACATACATTTTTTTTAATGTGTTGTTTTGTTAGAATTGAAGTATTTTGCGGAAAATAGACAACAAATATGATTATTACATATGTGTTGAAATACATATTCTGTGAAATAGAATGATTATTTTGAACATTTTGTTTAATTTATATGCCTTGCCTATTCATGCATAACGCCCTGATGTCCTTTATAAAGTAGGTACAAAATATATCCACATAGCAATATGTTGATGACTTCCGTTTAATAATATTTAAAAATATTTGTTTCAGTGAAACATCACAAAACATGTAGTTCGCGTGTTATTCAACTGGCAATGTGTCGGACTTTACAACTAAAACTATTTAATACTTTGTAAAGTACATCCGTTCGTAGCGACAAGTGATTTAATAAAAAGCTTCGGTGTCAGGAGGCTAGGCTACTCCTAACGAGTACGGAACTCTTAGGTTGCAAACTCGAAACATGTCGAGCAACCTGGGTAATCCGGTTCGATAATATTTTAATAAGTTCGAGTCTCACGTTAGTTATCATTCTAAAAATATTTTTCTTTTTAGATGTGTAAACGAAACACTTCTAAATAATTTTACAACTCAAGTTTTTCAACACATGGTACCCAAACGACCTAAAATAAGTTTCGCGTCGCTACCTTATCATAACGCTTCAAGGTCAATGCCCTGTCTTATCGTAAATTAAAAGAAATATAATGAGTGGGCTCGCCACCTGCCAGATATAATGCACGCGGATAAACATCATCATCATCATCAGCCTATACCAGTCCACTGCTGGACTAAGGCCTCTCCTAATACCTATGCGTAATGCGTATTCAGTATATTTATTGCTTTCACATTTTATTTGTTCAGTTATGAAACCCTGTAGGGCACTGCAACACAATACAATAAATAAACTAAGTTACTTAAATTAAATAGTATGGCTTATGCACACTTATGGAGATGCATCTGTGATGTATTTTATAAAAGGTAACATACAGGGTGATTGGAAGATCGATGCAAAGCTTTAAGGTAAAGTAAGTATAGACCATTTAGAACCATTTAAGCCATGGTTGTCTTTGACGAAGTCTGACTATTTTTTTTTAATTATTTTTTTGTTGGTTTTGGCCAAAATACCCAAAATTTAAAATGAACTGTTAATTTTTTACCAAGTTAAGCGACAAACGTACTATTTTTTATTTTATTTCATTAAAGTAACGTGTAAACAATCTAACAAAACATAATAAAAGCTTCTGTTTCATAAAAGTTTTTTTTTTATACAGAATTTTGAATTTGAAGTTCATGATCCAAAATTTAAAATGTTAAAATACCATTTTTAAGATCATTAAAAAAAAAACGTTGCGTGTTTTTTTCGTTCAAACCTTTTAGAAAACATACCTAATTGTCGCTTTTTCATTTGAGGTATCATTTACGCAGATATCTTCATCACCAGTTATTACAAAATGAGTACAAAACATTTTAGAGTACTGGGTTATTTCGAAGTTTATAAAAAAAAACCCGGTTTCGATCCCTGCACAATCATATCATGCCTCCCCTAAAGATTGCCACGATGACCGGTCCCGCGCCACCCGCATGCAGCGGACTTCTGCGACCTTCACCAAGTCATCAGTCCACTTTGTGGGGGGCCTACCCACGCTGCGCCTTCCGTATTGGCCCTAAATTAGTAGTAACTAATGGGCATTTCCTAATTTCGTTAAATTGCTATCGTAATTGTTATCCATCGTAGTTATCTCTAAAGGCTGAGCGTGGCGTGCGCGTTGTATTGTCGACGACAAAGATATCATTACGGTTTAAAAGCCAAAAATATATTTACACGACCTTAGTGTCAAGGCAATAAAGTCGTGTAAATATATTTTTGGCACATAAACCGTAATGATATCTTTGACGTCGACTGTACAGCTCCAGAATAAAAAAAGTCTTTAGGCATTTCTTTGAGCGTTTCAACCGCCGTGACTTCGGTGGCAACGTTTTTGTTTTTACCAAATTTCCGTAGGTATAAATAAATAAATATCTTGGACATCTTACACAAATCGACCTAGTCCTACGGTAGGCTCAATTAAGGCTGGTGAATCTTGTGATGTGGGTACTAGGCGACGATATATATAATAGATAGATTCATAATAGATACTTAAATACATAGACAGCCATGACCAAGGAACAAATATTTGTGATAAATAAATACACAAATAATGCCCTCGGCCTCGCTGGGATTCGTATGCCCTGGCCACGACATTGGTCTAAGGCGACCAGCGGCGAGCGAATCCATGAGTTGGAGCGGGTTTTCCGTTATGTTTTCCGCTAAGCCGGTCGCCTTAGACCGATGTCGTGGCCGCGGCGTTAGGCAGGGTCACTACCAACTAGGCTACGGAGGCTGGTTTCATAGGGTATCTCATACATTTTTGGATATCTTGGTAATTGTCAACTACGTTTACCAATATATTCAAAAGTTGTTGCACCTCTCATGGCATTCGTGTGATAGGCTGCCACCGAATCACGGCGGTTGAAATGAAACGCTCGGAGAAATGCCCTTATCCGAAAAGATAATAGGCATGATGACTGGTATGTCAAATCAGCATCTTTTTTCGAACTGTCATAACGATCACCACTATAGAATTTTATATGAAATACTCAAAAGTGACGTCACGTTTGAGTACTGCCAAATGACCTACTCTTTTAAGTTCTTTTCAATTTATAAAATAGAAGTTCTGTACAAAAATTACTGCAATCTACATCTTAGTACTTAATAATTTCTTGGTGTATTATGTCGTGCATAATGTTAAATAGTTTATTTTAACTACAGTCATCATCCCTATTCGAAGTACTCGTCCCTGTCACTCCAATGATGCCTTCTTTGGAATGACAACGACACATGCTCGATATTTACGATTTTTAATGTTCGTGGATTACTTACGGATCTGAAAAGTGGTCGTTCACTATGGGACTCATTAGGAGGCTCAGAGTCACTCAACGAGCGATGGAGAGGGCAATGCTCGGGGTTTCTCTGCGAGATCGCATCAGGAATGACGAGATCCGCAGAAGAACGAAAGTGACTGACATAGCCCGAAGAATCGCCAGGTTGAAGTGGCAGTGGGCTGGCCATATTGCCCGGAGGACCGATGACCGGTGGGGTCGGCGTGTCCGCGAGTGGCGACCACGCACTGGACGGCGCAGCGTGGGAAGGCCCCCCACAAGATGGAGCGACGACCTGGTAAAGGTTGCGGGTGTCCAATGGATGCGGACAGCTCACGACCGATCTTTGTGGAACTCTTTGGGGGAGGCCTATGTCCAGCATTGGACGTCAATTGGCTGATGATGATGATGAATGTTCGTGGTAGACCCTGAACCCAGAAGGTCAATGAATTGTAATTTTAGCACACCGTTAGAAATGTATGCGTAGCAAAGTCTTTTTTATGGTAATGATTTTTTTAAGTGTACTGCCACAGCCTACTTGTTTAGGGTTCCGTAAACAAAATAGCGAGTATTCGGTTTTTTTACGAAAATGGTTATCCTGTATTTGCGCAGAATTTAGTTTTGCTGTATATCACTTGCCAACCAATTTTTCGCAGATTCACTTGGGATGCCAACTTAACAAAATAGTTTGGGAAGTGATACCTAATATGCCATAAAATTTACGACACATTAGTAAACCTAACATTTCTGTAAGTAAACATTTCTGTTCAAGGACTTTCTATGGAAGTCTAAAAAAATATACTTTGAAATATGAAAATATCAGTACGTTCATATAGTTGATTGAGATTTCTTGAGAATCGATTATTTGCGTAAATATTAACACATTCGACGCCGGTGACACAGGGTGTGTGACCAACAAAATCTGATTCCTATGCCAGTGACACACATACGTGATCAGAGTAACCTTATTCTTATGCCACTAGCATAATCATAATCATAATCATAATGCTTTTATTCAAAATAGATTCACATGGAACACTTTTTGAAGGTCAGGTACATAATAATTTAAATAAGTATTAAACATAGGTAAATTACACAGTAATTAAAGCATAAAAATAAGTCTAGAGGTAGGTATCACTTAGGGATACAAATTTTTAGCGGTCGACAATTCATTCATCCACACATATTTATCAGTTAAGTAGTCGTCCAGTCTGTAATAGGCTTTTTTAATTAATGTTTCCTTTATGATTTTTTTAAATTTACGTTCTGTTAGATTTTTTATTTCGTCAGGTAACTTCTTATAGTAGCGAGCACACAGCCCCATAAAAGATTTTCGCACCTTTCTTAGTCTAGTCTTTATATCTATTAAGTTATTTTTGTTTCTTGTATTAACATTGTGTACGTCGCATTTTTTCCTAAAATAAGGCAGGTTTTTTCTAACGTACATTATATTTTCATAGATATATTGACTGGGCAATGTCATTATATTTGTTGATTTAAATATTTCCTTCATGGGCGTATGGTGTCGATAACCGAATATGGCACGCACTGCACTTTTTTGCCAGATGAAAACAGCCTCCACGTCAGCAGCTCTACCCCAAAGCAATAGCCCGTAACACATTATGCTATGGAAGTAACCATAATACGCCAACTTGGCGGCATCTGAATCGGCTATCTGCCTTATCCTTTTTATTGCATATACGGCTGAACTTAGCCGCTTACAGACAGCAGTAATATGAGGGCCCCATTGTAAGTTTTTGTCAACCGTGATTCCTAAAAATACTGTTTCATCTATGATTTCTAATGATTGGTTGCCAATTGACAGTCCCTGCACTTCGTTTCTAACATTAGGGAGCTTAAAATGTACACACTTAGTTTTTTTGGCATTCAAGACTAGATTGTTGGCAGTAAACCATTCATGGACCTGTTCCATAGCACTGTTAATAGTGGCTGCACTGCGTGAATCTCTGTTCCAACGAAATACAAGTGAAGTGTCATCAGTAAACAATACAATTTTAGCGAGATGTTCGGCCATGAATGGAAGGTCATTCACGTAAATGAGAAACAGGAAGGGCCCTAGTATTGACCCCTGAGGGACCCCTGTCTTAACCTGTGAACCTACAGAGCTAACACCATTTACAAAAACTTTCTGATGTCTACCAAGCAAGTATGACCGCAACAGCTCCAGAGCCAGACCTTCAATCCCGTAATAATTTAATTTAGTTAATAAAGTCTGATGATCCACGCAGTCGAACGCCTTCGACAAGTCACAGAACATTCCAATAGCGTCTTTTTTTTCTTCCCATGCCTCAACAATGTGTCTGATTAAACTTACGCCGGCGTCAGTGGTAGATCTGCCCTTGGTGAATCCGAACTGCTGAGTGTGAAACAATTTATTCAAATTAAAATGTCCAATAAGTTGTGAAAAATTGGACTTTTTCAAATATCTTACTTAGAACAGGCATAACAGAAACAGGTCTGTAGTTATTAGGATCCTTAGCATCACCAGCCTTATGTAACGGTACAACTCTACTCAATTTCATCAGGTCCGGGAATATGCCCTCATCTACACATCCATTGAATATAAAACTTAAATAGGGTGCAATAGTGACTATAATGGCTTTGCAAGTTTTAACAGACATACCCCACACATCTTCTGTTGATTTTACTTTTATTTGTTTAAAAATTTTAATAATATCGTCAGGACTAACATGTTGAAATTCAAACTTATTGTTACATTTGTTTACGTAAGCACTTAAGAGGGATTCAGCCTTGGATGAAGAGGAGTTAAGGGATTCGGTGGTTTTGATAGGGATGTTGGTGAAAAATGTTTCAAATTCCTGTGCTATTTCTATAGTCGAGTTGGTAACGCCATTCGGGATATTAAGAGCAATGATTTTGTTAGGTTGTTTGACTTTTCCAGATTCTTTTTTAATAATATTCCAAATGGTCTTCATTTTATCCTCAGATACCTTAATCATGTTTTTGATAAAATTAGATTTTGCTACAGAACAGACTTTCCTGAATAATTTGGAATATTTCTTAACATACTCTGATATTCTTTCTGTGTGTGACAAACTCCGTAGCTCGTACAATTGAAACATATTTTCTCTGCTTTTTCGAATGCCTGGGGTTGCCCAATCACTAAATTTAAACTTTTGTGACACTTTTTTCGTTTTTACTGGAAAGATACTTTCAAATTCCGTCACCACGTTCTTAAAAAAATTGGCATATAACTCATTACAACAACTGGTTTTTGACTCTTTTGAGGGCTACTGAAGCAACTGCTGGCGTAAACTGTCGTTAAATTTTTGCAAACGATGCTCCGTAATTAGGCGAGTACTGATTTCTATGTCAACAGCTAATGATTGTTTGTTTCGTGGCAGTACAATTTCTTGCCCAGTATGGTCTAACTGCATAATGTTTACAATTTTACTGTCTATTATCTTACAATCAACAAATATGTTGTCAAGACATGAAGCTGTGGAGGCTGTAATCCTTGTTGGTTCGCGAAAAACATTGCTTAAATTAAAAGAATTAAACAAATTCAAAAATTCAAAAAATAAATCAAGTTCTTCCTCCTATGCCAGTGCCATACAAATACGAACGTTTTTGACACAAGTGCTGTGTCACTGGCATAAGAGTACAATCTGTTCAGTCACACATGCGTGTCAATGGCATAGAAGTTATATCAGATAATTTCGATCGGCATAGTAGGTATTAGCGCTTAGTGAAACAGTACCTGAGGCGAACGTGTTAAATATACGATTTATCTTTTATTTAGGTAGCTCATGGTACCACTACAGCTATTTTTGTGAGATTATATAACGGAACCCTTCCTTGTGTATGGGCTGACCCGCGAGTTTTTTTTGTCGGCCACCAAACCTGAGTATGATATGAATAATAATAAGATGGACTCTACATGCTACTCGCAAGCATTAATAAGACTATTATGAGAGATTTTAACAATTTTATCTAGACGTTATAGGTAATAAGCATAAAATATTATGTGACCTAATGTCAAATGTCGCCCGAAGACATTTTTCTCAAACATGCAATAAAATATTATTGCATGTTTCGCTTTTAGTGCGCAATAACTCACTGGGATGGAAATGGAATTTCATAACACTTTTCAGGCCTAGGCCTGCAAAGTAACTTGTTTTTTAATTTCGACAACATTGTCATTATTATTTTTTTTTATTTCTATGTATGTTTGAGAAAAGCCCGGTCTCGTTACCTATCTGTTTTTACCACCTTGGCCGGAAATCCTCATTTTCCCGGCCTCTCATGTAATGTATAATGTACTGTTATTTTAGAAGGTATGATTAGAACACATTGTGGTAGCACTGGTAGCAATGTAATAAAAAAAAAGTTTAACGACGAGTTACTACGAAAAACTTATTTTGAGAATGGGCACTTTTGCACCGGGAACGACGATGGGCGGCTTATTTTCTTAATAATAATATGTTATTTTTAGTTTTTTTGTTTTTAAGTTAGTTTTAATTTTAATTGTTTAGTTTTAATTTGATAGTTGAGGTTAAATTTAATTTTGAGAATTGTCTGAATCCAAACCAAATCTAGGAAACAATAACAATACACCTTCCTCTTAAATTTATAAAAAAACGACATCAAAGTCCATAGCGCTTTTCATAACATCGCGCATATGTCCACGCACATTTTTGATGAATTCCAAATATTCCAATAGAAAATAGCCAATCAAAACATTGATGGTTCAATCACAACTATTAGCTATCCCTTTACAACCAAAAGTCGCGATTTGCTAACTTAATAATGAACTCTATTGACTTTTTTTAAATTGACAATTAATCACGATCGTATCAACCCCGGTGTAAAGGGCTATACTAAGGAATGAGAGGTGAATATCACTATTTCATTCCTTGGTAGGTGGCTCCGTCCCTATAACTTACATAAGAACTTACATGCGTACGGCTGGCCTAAGGCATGCATCTTACTCATTTCATTTGTTCGTAGGTAGGTAGTCATCATCATCATCGTCAGCCTATGATAGTCCACTGCTGGACGTAGGCCTCTACTATTGCCTATGCGTATAAACGCATTAGGAGGTAAATGCCCATAATCGCCACGCTGGGCAAGCGGATTGGCGATCGCAGTAATGTGTCCTCTATGATGACGCTGCTGCCCGTGCCCAACATTGATCTTTTAATAATGGTCAGTGACACTTCAATCCCTTAGTCGACTTTTACGACACCCGCAGGAGTTGGGGTGGTGACAAATGTATTCTTACTGCCGTCACCACACGGCCAGCTGGTAGTACTAGTATGAAATGGGTCCATAAACAAAATGGCGGTTCTGTTGGCAGTGTCAACTCGTGAAATAATCTGTGTACACAACAAACAATTGAACAATCATGGAAAACGCGACCGCTTGTCTGTCCACGTGACGTGGTCAGATATACGTGTCATTCGATTATGTAACGATTGTTGTAGGCCGAGAGCTGCCGAACGTTTAGTTCACTACATATGCTTCCTTTTAAACCGACTTCAAACAGGAGATTCTCAATTCGATTTTTTATGTAGTATGTTATCGAGTAACATACCGACGATCTGTACCGATAACCTGATACCAATTCGGGGTGTGATTTGAATGATGGGGTCTTGGAGGAATAGGTACAAGTCTATTTTTAATTTTTTAATTTAGTTATTGTTTTAGAAGTTGCGAACAATGTAAACAAATAGTTCAAAGAAATATCTATAATCTAGAACAATTTTATTGTTTTCATGGCTTAGGATAATCTATTGGTCGCAGGTCGCAGTCGATTAAATATCACAAATTTAATGATGTACATACATTAGAAATCAAACAAATTTTAAATAAAAGTTTGTTTGTTTGCAACTTCTATAAGAAAGAAGAAAATCGATGCTTATATTTTGAAACTACGCGACGGCAATTGGTACGGGTTTTACGTAGATAAGAGTTATTCAAGAGAAAGGTTTAAATATCAATTTTATACACTTTCAAGCTCGCGCGGGTCGCTAAGTAGGTAAAACGTTTTAATATTTATACAGTTCCCGCGAACAGAAATTGCGAACACAGGAAATTAACTTGATGAAATATTTCGTCGGGGATAGTTGCAATCTGTGCAATACCGCGTAACTACCAAAGCAGATAGAGTCCAAATATCAAACAATCGATACTCAAATTGATCGTAATTGAATTTGTTAGTTACGCGGTATTACACTATCCCCGACGATATTGATTTAATAGATGTATTTTATGATAATGATGTGGTTCGATTTAGTTTATTAAGTATGAAAGCTTCTTTTATACATTTATTTTATATCCATGGGGAATAAGAAGTATCTCATTAACCTGTTGAAGAATCTGAGAGCCATTATAATGATAAATGATAATGATAAATTATGTAAAGTGTTTGGAGTTTGTCGCTCGGACTATAGCCTACGTGGCGGAGGCGTGTCGGATGTTTATTTTAGATTATACATTAGGTATTTTAGATTAATTTCGCTATATATAGATTGCAATTAATGTGAATTCTCACCTATTTAGTACTTGAACATGTGAATTCTGGACTTTCTGAAAACTGGTAAGATTTATTCGATATTTTGTATACCTTCCTAATAATACAAAGGAAGGGATTTCTTCTCAGGTCAGAGGTGACGTAGATTATTTATTTTTGTTTCTTGTCTTCATTTTGAAAATACTGGTAATGAATAACTAGCTTAATCTGAGCATGTACACACACACCCATCATTAAAATGTATGGTCTGTTGTTTAGGATACTTTCTTTGTGGGTTTGTACTTATTTTGATGGAGGTAGATTTATCAAATTTCCTCCATCCATTGTCAAGTCGCCCTCAGACCAAAATCCCTGTAAAGTATTCGAAACGTCTGAATGTAGTTTAATTTAATTAATATACGCGATATAATCAGTTTAAATACTTTTATTTCATGAGTAATTATCGCGGTAACCGAAGAAAATATTCCGACACTATTTTTTTTTATTAAAGGCAATTATGTAGGTAATAATATTTCGGTCGTTATCCTAAAGAATCTTTAATATCACGATATCGTAGCTGTATTTACAAATAACCTTGACATGGTACATGACACGACATATCATTATATCATGCCATTATTCCATCGAGTAATTACATGACAACGCACAAGTCTTTATTAAACGCCTACGCCATCGCTATCTGACATAAACATGAATTTATTCCTCAATAAGAAATATTATTGCTCAATAAAAGGTATTGCTCAATTGTTTATGATGCTGGGGACTCCCGCTTCATCACTACATAGTATATAACGAAGTCGCTTTCTCTGTCCCTACCTATATCTCTATGTGTGCTTATAGTATTTTATGCAACCCTTGTTTAAGACAGGTCAAAAAAGGTGAGTGGCGTGGGTAATCATTTGAGGCGAAGCCGAAAATTGTTATTAAAGACGCCACGAGCATTTTTTGACTCGGTTAAACAGTTACGGCCACACACTTATTTTCGAATATAGTTGTAAATTTGAGGAAATATTCTTAGTCAAACACATTTTTATAATCAAGGTCGGGCGGGAGATGTCAAAATTAAAAAAGAAAGCTCCTCTATACATAGAGTGACAGAGAAAAATCCACGAAATTTGCGGATTTCGTAGTTCGTGGTACGCAGATAGACGGACGGATTGAAATCTTGATGGTAAGGTTGTTTTTTACCTTTTGGGTTAAAGCAGGTTCCGTGGTCGATCTGCATGGTAACCAAATAGGAAGTATGAAGTCGAAAAGCAATCAGTAGCGTTGTTAATTGATTTAACATCGCATAAGGTGTAATGTCAAAATGACGTGCACTTGTGGCCTAGCGGTAAAACGCACGGCGGCTACGCAGCGGTCGTAAGTTCGATCCCCGAGTGACCAATGAGTTTTTCAAAAAACTTATGTACGAAATATCATTTGATATTCACAAGTGCTTTACTAAGCTAAGGTGATTCTAAGAAACTATAACGATTATTTAAGCTATTTAAAACGTCAAATGTAATGTAACGAATATTATTAAATTTTTAACGAAATGACAAAATTGGCGTTATTAATTACTTCAATTTGAAGAGGTAATTTAAATTATTCAATTAATTTGTCTTAATAATCCGTTTTGATATTCTAAAGCCAAAAAATACAAAAACACAAGCCCAAAAAATACAAAAATAATAACATGTCCATTTACATAATGGACATGTTATAACATAACATTAACATGTCATTAGTTGTTTATAGAGCTAGAAAAACATATTACGATTCACGATTTAAATTTCACCCTGTATATATTTTATAGATGTATGTGCTCTTTCATGTCCACTTGACAAGTTTTGTTAAAGTTTTGTACCCATAGTTCCGACCCCTAGTAATTTCAAACGAAAATCTATTATATGATGCCATAATCATCATCGGCAAAATGAAGGACAAGGCTGGGAAGCAATCAAAGGCGTCGATAATTGATTTACACCGCGGCAGCGGTTACGAATTGATTTGCGGTTAAAGTATCCGGTTACACTTAAACCGTATGTCAGCATCACGAGGACTTTTATTCGAAGTCGAACGATTCTTTATTCTAGAAGGCATAGCAACAAGTTTTGAGCTATGCTGCGACCATGTATCATTAGATCATCCATCACTACATAGTATAAAACAAAGTCGCTTCCTCTGTCCCTATATCCCTATATGCAATGTAGTTAAATTAAGGGATATGTTGTAAGTTATTTATTTATAAGATAGTGAGTTAAGGTTCTTTATTGTCTGAAGGTGCGTTTAAACCAAAAGAGCATTCGCTGTTCTAGCGCCCGTTCTACGAAATCAACCAATCACGTTTTGTGTACCGATCGAATTTCGTAGAGTGGGAGGTTAGAACAGCGAATGCTCTTTTAGTTTGAACGCACCATTACGTGTTATTACTCGTTCCAACTTAAACTGACCCTTAGATTCCTTTAACTAAACTTCTCTAGGGTTTTTGGTGAAATGAAGCTGAGTTAAAGGAATCCAGGGATCAATTTTTGGCTGTAACGTGTCATAACACGTTGTAACACAAAGATGAACCTTAACTCGCTATCTCCTTTCGAATGACTTACTTCACATCCCTTAATTGAACTATACTGCACCAAAAATGCTGGAAATCGTACGATGTCTGTCAGTAACCTAATAATTAAGCACCAGTATTCTCTAAGTAATATTTTTTTTGATAGATAGATATTCACGCTTACTAACATATGAATATCTCAGTTCTACATATAATGAAATTCATCTTCATGGGTGCCTATATAATAAAATGAAGTAGATACTCCATACAATGCTGCCCCTGGTCCTTTACGAATTTCGAAGTTCTTGGTAGTAAGTCTGGTAGTAAAATTCATAGGATTAACTAATACCTAATAACCCATTAAATGTCGACACTCCACATTCAACAGTTGTAAACAAAGTGGTTAACTCCCAGTCTTCCTTTCGCCGAAACGATTACGCCTATCTTAAGCCACAAAGTCATATGTCAGTATTTGTACCAGGTTACAATTAACTGACGGTTTATAGACCTTATCGTCAAAGAAATAAGGTTCACCATTGGTTTAGATACGAGATCAGCTGCTTTGGGTCTAGCGATGACGAATTTGTAATGCGATCGTTTAATTGACGTCGTTATAACGATCGAAACATGCCACACGAGCTGTAAGGTTAATATAAATTTAATTATTTAGTTACTAGGTAAGTAGTCTATTTGATATCGTTGGCTGACTACTAAAAATGACATATAAATTGTTACTACTCTTAGAAATGTCATATATGTCAATATTAAATCGCTCTTTGTACACTTTTTTCTTTTCTACTGATGAACCGTAAAGCGTTTGACGAAGTTTCAAACTATGTAGGTATGTTATGTAATTATAGTATTTTATGCAACCCTTGTGAGGTGAGGTCAAAAAAGGTGAGTGGCGTGGGTAACAATTTGAGGCGTAGCCGAAAATTGTTATTAAAGACGCCACGAGCATTTTTTGCCTCAGTTAAACAATGTTGCATACAATACTTTTTCTATGACCACACACTTATTTTCGAATAATATTGTGAATTTGAGAAATATTCTTATTCAAACACAATTTTATTAATAATCAAGGTCGGGCGGGAGACGTCAAAATTAAAAAAGAAAGCTCCTCTATGGTTTACTGTTCATCAGAAACGACATTTAAAATTAGGTTGCAGCCATGTGTTTCATTACGGATTGTATAGACGAGGTGTCTTAAAATGTCAAAAACGCACAGCGTGTATGCCCGGATGCGTTTATAGGGAATAGACAATATAGACATATCTTGACATCTTTAAGGTAGGGCCTAAAGGTGTGTTCACGACCCTGTAAAAGACAAATAAAAGTACGGAAGTAGAAAAAATAATTAATAATATGCAAAATATCCCATTTTTATAGCTTTTTAACATGTTGCGATTGCAATACCAATCGATTTCCGCTGTCTGTTTTTTTCCTTATCAAAATACAAAAACACACATTTCCATTGTTACAGAATTACCAACGCCAGCCAAACAGAAGACTGATATACCTATATACACTACATGCTATGTAGATTTATACAGAACATTCCATTGACAACGGCATGAGTGGCGGCCATTTTGAGCGCGCGTAAAACAAGATGGCGACGCCTGTCAAGACTGTGGTGGAGGCCGAAGAGGCGGAGAAGTTATTGGAGAAGAATAAGGTGGTGGTGCAAGAGGAGGGGCTGCTGTCTGTGAAGAGCTCAAAGAAAGGTGGGTGGTAGGATCGTGGTAGGTTAAGGCAGCTTATAAGTATAGGGGCAAATCCAAAAGACTGTAACATCAGTTACAGATTCTTTACAGATTATTTTGTATGTTCTTATATTAATGACGTTTTAAGCGTCCGCATATCTTCTTACAGGGCTAGGCTATACTCTGTTTGGTTTGGTGTTTAAAAAAAGGTAAACAATCTTGCAGTATCTTTTTATTGAAAACTACAAGTAGAAAATAAGTTTTAGCAAAGATACATAATATAACAAGGTATTACAGTGATTTACATTGTTTTTGATTCATTAAGTAGGTACCTAGTTTCGATTTTTATATGCATTTTTCAATAAAAAGATACTGCAAGATTGTTTACCTTTTTTTAAACACCAAACCAAACAGAGTATAGACATAGGAAAACTTAACTTGGATTAATTAATTTAAGAACACACGAAATAATTGATAGCTGTTGTTACAGTCTTGTGTATTTACGCAAAGGTATAATTATTTTCTTTACCCTATCTTATCTATTCAGCCCGTGTCCACCCACTGCTGGGTATAGGCCTCTTTTTTATTATTACGCCACTTTCCTCGGTCCTGTGCTAGTCGCATCCACTGCTTTGTTGCGGTTCGGCAGATGTCGTCGGACCATCTTGTCGGTGGTCTCCCAGCAAATCTTTACCCACGAAAAATAAATAAATAACTAAGACCGGGCCAGCATGTGCACGTGTATGTCAGAATAGATGGCACACGTGTACGTCACGCAAGCGGTGTGCCATCTAATATGATATTTACATACGCTACACGTCCGGTGTGGCACGGCCTTAATGCCGCACTTTATATCGTCAGCTGACAAGCAAAACTCGCTATAAAAACTGTCACTACTCTTCGCAACCTCTTATGTCAGTATTGAACAGAACTTAGATACGATCTCTATTTCATGTAGGTATTTGTTACTTAGTGAGTTTTGGTTGTCAACCGACGATATACATTAGTTAAAAGTAGGTACGAAAAGGAAATTCGTAAATATTGTCGATTTAAAACACTCCCTTTGGTCGTGTTTTCATTTATCGCCACTCGTTTCTAACTTCATATTTTTGCTATTGTATCTTAATGTAGTATTTTATTTAACCCGCCATATAAAATACGTTCACATTAATTTGGTAGCGTTTCGCACGCTTGTGTCGGTGTGCTAACGCCTTTAGCAAGCCAATTATTTGTATTTAATCTGTGCTAAAATGTCAAATTTCTATAAGCTGATAGCCCTTGTAGCCATAGCTTGAATAAATAAAAAAAAAAAAAACAATTTTTTACGTCTACCCTCTTTTTTTTGTGAAGCAGTCATCTATAAAACGTCAAATTGCGTATTTACATTACGAATTTCTTTAAATACGTCAGTGCTGTGAAAGTTATAAATATGAACACGAAGAAATCTAGATATAAGAAATTGAAAAGTGAGTAGTAATCTAATTAAAATCTAAAGTAACTTGTAATAATAGCATGACGTCGATGCGCATACAAAATCCGCTAAGGTTATGTGAGGTCCCCAGCAAGTGCTGGGCCAGCGTTGGGACCACGCAAAATAGGCACGTTAGATGTCGAGTTCCGGAAAAAATTGGCCAGAATACAACAACAAAAAAGGGTATACATTTAATTAAATAAAATCCAGCACATAGCGGTTTCTGCAGGCGCAACGACATGAATTTTTAGTTAGCAATAATTGCTTATAAAATGATGTTGGGTACAAGATTTATAGGTGTTTCTGAGAATGAGTGGAGTTGGAGTGTAATAAGGGGTGTACTGAAAAAAAAAAACTGAAAAATTCGGATAAATTTTTAGCTCAGGGAGCCGAATTAAAAAAGTTTTTATTTGAAAACTTCAAACGAGAGCCCTAAAGATTTAGTCTATATTTTTTTAATTCTTTTTCCCCGTAATCTACAATTTATTTAGAGGCTTTTGGTAGGTCTCGCGTAAAAAAGTCAAATTCGGGACACTCTAGCGTACATAGATAGACGCATTAGGAGGTAAATGCCCATAATCACCACGCTGGGCAAGGGGATTGGCGATCGCAGTAATATGTCCACTATGATGACGCTGCTGCCCATCATCAATCTTTTATCAAATAATGGTCAGTGACACTTCAATCCCTTAGTCGACACTTACGACACCCGCAGGAGTAGTTGGGGTGGTGACAAATGTATTCTTACTGCCGTCGCCACACGGTTATAATTACATACTTAAGCTTTATGTTTCAGTGTCATTTAATTACTTACGCAAATAAGATGGGTTCAAGCCACTATATTTTAGGTTAGAAAGTAATGAATGGTAAGTTGGTAGCAACATAAATAAAACATTTCATTGATGAATGTATAATCAATTACGTCAATGAAATAATCAATTAATGGACATTTCTTTGAGCGTTTCAACCGCCGTCACTTCGGTGGCAACATTATTGCGCGATTTCCGTAGGTATCTTGTCAACTACGTCTACCAATATGTATATCCAAAAATTCATACAACAACTCAACTCAAGGGTTTCGTGTGATAATGATAAGGCTGCCACTGAAGTCACGGCGGTTGAAACGCTCGGAGAAATACCCTAATGTATGTTAACACGTTCGACGCCGGTGACACAGCGTCTGTGATCAAAACATTCTGACTCCTATGCCAGTGACACACAAACGTGATCACCGTACTCTAGTGCCACTAGCATAAATCAAGTTCTTACTCCTGCGCCAGTCGCATCGAAATACGAACATTTTTGACACAAGTGTTGTGTCGCCGGCATAGAAGTACAATCATTTCGGACACATATGCGTATCACTGGCATAGGAGTTCTAATAAGAAAATTTCGATCGGTGTAGTATTAGGATTTAGTGAAACAGTACCGGGGCGAACGTGTTAAGTAGTATTGAAATACCTACAGCATAGAATAATGGACCATGATATTTGAACCAATATTTGACAAAAAGAAATCCCGGAAACCTGATTTTTTCCAGATCTGGGCTCATTCGAATCAGATTACGAGCTGAGGGCTGAGGGTCATTTGTATGAAATGGCGATGAAAAACGTAAACGTTTTTATAACTTATTACCTACACTAGGCCCTCTGATTCAATCTTGATAATAAAAAATAAAGTCCCGAAAAAAATCCATTAGGTACATCACGTTTTTTGTGAACTTACTACGAGCGTCACTTAAAAAAACTCAAATTTTATACGAAAAATATTCTCCACATTTTTTTATATCTCGATCGAATCAGCTCGTGATTCTGATTCGAATGAACAGTGAACACGTCCAGATCTGGAAGAATCAGGTTTTCGGGATTTTTTTTGGAAAACGCCCATTTGTGTACATAGTAGTTTTCGACAAAAAAGGGTGTACTTTTAGGTAAGAAAGTTGTTTACTAGATATAAAACTAATGATAAATGGGTTTTAGGTATGGCCTCGGTTTTGTTCTAGATCACAAAGTATGTCAGTATTTCCATATTGACCTTATTTTATTTCCTTCTCAGCTCGCGAAAATCTTACACTTACGCACTGAAGGCCTACCGATGGATGTGTTGTCTCCCTGTCAAACTTACGTTCAAATCTAAAAGTGTGAGGGAGATGCAACTTTTCTTTCGTGGTTCGCGGTAATTCCTCTGGCCTACTCCCGAGAACTTCTAAATTCGTATATTTCGAGGATTTGTCTCTGTCACTCAAACGAAGGCTTCATTGGAGTGACAGAGACGACTCATAATTTACGGATTTCGAAATTTGCAGTAGCGCCGCAGGTCTGACGTCTTTATTAACACTTCTCTAACAGAACACTTTAACCTATCTTATCACTTACATAATAAGGAATAAGACCTTAAATCCTATGAATTGCTTTAAAAAAAAGGAAACCGTAACAAGCAAGGATACGTTAAACGATTCAGTATCACGCGATATATCCATACAACGGTTGTGGATCTGAGAACTAAGCATAATAATTACCAAATAAAAAAAACTTCAATCGATTTCTCCAAGATCCTATCATCAGTGTTGGGCAAAAAGTAATATGATTACTCCTTCCGATTACTTTTGTATGAGTACTTTGTAATATATATTACAAGTACACATACAAATGTAATATACAGAAGTAATCATAATTACTTTTTGTCCAACTCTGCCTATAATCGTCATTTTGTGTCAACGGGACACTCTGGGTTGTGTCAGTTCGATAAAAAAAAAATTGAAAATCGGTCCACGATTCTCGAAGATATATACAAATCGTATTTACAAAAAAAAAACAGTTGAATGGAGAACCTCCTTCTTTAAATCTATTAGTAAAGTGTGTGATACAGTGCAGGCTTTGCGTTATACAGTGTGTTACCATGACCCGGGCTTTTAAGAAAATGGGTAATAATACGCATTACTAGCAATCGTGTTCTAGTATTAACATTTGATAAATGATTAAATTGACCGTACAATTAATTTTATTTCCTCCGAACGATCAATGTAACGCGTGTACTGCTTAGTTGTCAAACGTTGCGAGTGGCTGCGATCTGTCATTGTCAAGTGCAAATGAACGATTCATTTTGAAGTACATTGCTTCTCAATTAACTTTTCTTAGAAGGTTAATTACTTTTGAAATTAGCATTTTGAATCGAATAATGTTCACGGTTAGATATCTGCATCGCATTCCTCGGTTTCGATAAAAGCCAGTATCATAGACACACACTGTATACAAAAAAAAACAGTTGAATGGAGAACCTCCTCCTTTAAGTCTGTTAGTAAAGTGTGTGATTGTGTAAAAAAAATTGGCGATAGTTTTACGATCTTTCATAGGTTATTGTTACTACTGCCGACACTTTGCCTCCGTTACACTGACGACACAATAAGCAGACTTTTTTTATCCACCTCGCTCATTTATATGTGTTGTACTCGTACAAATCTACACAATAAACTATTGTTTTTTTTAACGTATTGGGAAAACACAAATCAAATTGTTTATTAACTAAATATTTTGATTTGTACTTTCTATTTTTCCCCAGTAGTCACACTACTTAATACTATATAAATTATAAATATTAGATGTCATATGTGGTGGGGATCCCCACCTCGGACGTTAGGTGATCTTTGTCGTTTTTCTTTGGTATGTGACATGTAATATTTATAATTTATTGTTTTTTTATTGGATGTGAATCAAATTTTAAGATTTCAGATCAAGCGGATGTCAGAAAAAGTTTTAAGCGTGTGTAGTTTTATTACAAAATAATTCTTAGTTTTACATAAGCATTACAGTGTTACATTAAGATGGGTTAGGCGAACAACTGATCATTTCTTAAACTACATATAAATAATATTATAAATAAAAAAATCTGAAAACGTTTATATACATAATTAAAAATTTCATGATTTTTAACGGTTATAAAACTTACATCGATAAGTCTTTCATTTTAGAACTGACCATACCATGTTCTTTGTCTAATATTAGAATATTGAAAAATTAGAACGTTGTAATCATCTTTTTCACTGTTGTTATACTATTGCCTGAATACAACACAATTTAAAGAATTATAAATACCACAATGCGACTAGAATTAGCAAAGTTCATTGCCCTATTCGGAGCCAGATCTGAAGCATCTCAAGCACCTGTTGATAACAAACAAGGTACGTAAATAAATAATAATAAATTTTTAAATATCTCTGAACATCACATTTTGAACACCCTACCCTCTCAATATCTGCTGCTGACTGTACTAGTGCTTTCGTACCATCTCTTTGTCGCCGAAATCCCATAAAAGTAGCCTGACACGTGTTTTCTTTAGCGTGGGCGCGGCATTCTTAGCGGCTGTATTCTATTAGGCCGTCGTCTTTGGGTGCTACGTTGCTAGGGATCAGTACAAAGAATTCTCAATACCTTCTCTTCAATACCTATTTTGGCAATGGCATAGATTGAGGCAATCCATCTAAGTCCTCAGGGTAGGCAGCGCATAGGCGATTTCCTGATCGCTATGTCCATGGGCCTTAGTTCCTGTTTTCCATCAGGTGGGCTGAGAGCTCAGTTGTCTACCTTCGTCACAAAAAAACGCGCAAATGCAAGTGTTTGTCAGAATCTTAATTACGGCCTATAATACTTTGAGAACATGCCGTTTACGACCATCGATTGTCGTCAAGATTAGCGTTGTGGCGAGTCGCAAGATGCACATTTGTTTGGCGAGCGGAGATGCACTAGCTTTGGTCGAACGCTTACCATCTCACCTCTGTCTATTGTGAGTCATCATACTCATCATGACACATGATGGCGCTCTTCAATTGTCTGTGGATACGTTAAACTATACCGTTTGCAATTGGATGGTAGGCAGTGGTGCGAAAGTGCTGCGCCCCGACCAAGGTGGTAAGCGTTCGAACAAAGCTAGTGCAATCTTCGCTCGCCAAACAAATGTGCATCTTGCGACTCGCCACAGCGTTTACGAAAGTTGTTTACTAGACAAGACAGCTAAAGACTAATGTACTGTGCTGTCTGTATCAACTTTGTATGGAATACTATGAAACTCTCCAGAATAGGCCCTCTGGCCGGCCGCCAGCGGCCGCTATTAATAATTTAACTGCAGCCCATTTGGGAGTTACTCACTGGAACATTCCATAATATACTTACTAATTGTTCATCGCGACGGTCATAAAACCATGTTTTATTGTGATTCCTACTGAACGCCTTGAGTAGGATCGCGGGACGCACTTTCAATTCGCCTATAAACCAAACTAGAGTAGAAAAAAAAGGAGGCAAACCTAAAAACTTGCAAATTCTATGGAAAGTCAGCCATATTTGGGTCAAAATTCTTGTGTCCCTAAAAAACGTGACACAGTTGTGATTTTTAAATGGGATGATGTTTTGTTTCTCATTTTTGATGTATCGATTACTAGTGTGAAAAAGAAATACACGTGCACCGGTTTTTTTTTATATACTGAGGCGAAACAGCAACTAAAAGCGTGACAGAATGATATGAAACAAGACAACGAAAATAATTTTTTAGTTCAGATGGTGCCTTTTTTAGGCTCTACGAGTGCGAGAAGTGGATCATTTTACGTCAGGTCCGGAACATTCACAACTTCGGAGGGCCATCTGCGCAAAAAACTTCATACGAGACACGTGCTAAAAGGAAATTCGTAATTCGCGTCGATTTAAACATCGCCACTCGTTTCGAATTTCATGTTTTTCGCACTAGTGTCGTAATGTACTATTGGCCCATATTTTTTTTAGATTCTACTAACGATTGTATTATGCACATTTGGTATGGTAGGCCTCGTTCAAAAATCATGTGATCAACTGATCATATTTAGCCGATTATGAGTGGAATATAAAGTTAAGAATCTATGTATTGCCCGTGTGGTGACGGCAGTAAAAATACATTTGTCACCACCCCAACTCTTTCCGTGGGTGTCGTAACGTAAGAGTTGACTAGGGGATTGAAAGGTTCACTAACCATTTTAGTCGGGGGAAGAAAAGTTTTTGGTCACATTAAATCCTACAGTTTCGGAAGCTTTTTCTAATGAATATTTAGGGTATACAGATTCACACCATGCAATAATCCCCAGTGCCGCGCGAGAGCTTCTCATCCAGTCGAGGACTTGAAGGTCAATAATTGGAACAGCATGTTCAATAATTTCTACCCTCGAGATTATGCATTCATTCTATTGTTTCAGATGATTTATAATTAAGGAAAAAAAAATCCCCAGTTTTTTCGTAAAGCTTATACAAAAAAAACTATACCTTCATTTTTTTTTCCTTATTTGATAAAAAACATAACTTACAAAATCTTGCGCAATTCGAAAATTTGGTCATTGGACCAAAATAAAGATATAAACGTCTTAGTAACTTTTCTCCGCGGTGACACAGTTGCATCTATTTTTTTTTCACTGTTATTATTTTATTTTGCTTATAAGATGTTTCAATGAAAACGTACAGCCACGATGATCTATTTCTTAGATAATATGTTTATTAACACACAAAATAAAAATAAAATATTTGAAATATATTAAGTGCTTTACGAGCAATCGACATTAACAGCTATAATCTTAAAACGAATATTTTTTAAATCCCGCCTTCCCGCGCATGTGCCTACGATACGTGTGCGGCGATGCCGTGCGCTGTGCGTGAAAGAGAGAGGTATAGTTATATATACAGGGTGTGGCCAATAATAGGAGCTTTAAATTTAAGCGATGAATCTTTGGACTATACGCAATTACCTAGACCTTATCATAATGCTTCAAAGTTAACCAAGTCTGAGATATAGCACTTCAAAGTTGCAATACATAATCAATGTATTTAACCATCGTTAAATTGTCGTTAACGATCGATAGATGTCTTGGTACAAGGTGGTTTCTTGGTACCGAGGCGAAGTTTCATAATCTACTCAAACGAAACTAGTTCTTAAGCCCAGGTATAAAGAACAACTAATCGCGTGAGAACACGTTTATTTTGACAAGTTTGTTTTAAAATTCTCCAAAAAGATGCCCTAGCAACAAAGAGGTTTTTACTTTATCATCGGAAGTTTACAATGACACCTCGAAAAAGACAGCGAACCTAGCAAATCTTGGGTTTGCCGCTCGCGAAATTGTCGCGGCTACTCGTCTCGTTTTGATTGTCATCATCATCATCATCACATCAGCCGGAAGACGTCCACTGCTGAACATAGGCCTCCCCCAAAGATTGCCACAATGACCGGTCCTGCGCCACCCGCATCCAGCGGACTCCCGCGACCTTCACCAGGTCATCGGTCCACCTCGTGGGGGGCCTACCCACGCTACGTCTTCCGGTACGTGGCCGCCACTCAAGAATCTTCCCGCCCCAACGGCCATCGGTTCTACGCGCAATGTGCCCCGCCCACTGCCACTTCAGTTTAGCGATTCGGAGAGCTATTTCGGTTACTTTGGTTATGCTGCGGATGCGTTTTGATTGTATTGATTAAAAAAGCCGCGAGAAGGCCGTGAGTGACTATATTTACCATATTAATATTGACGATCATAATATAAATTCGTATAAATTAGGCTAAGTTAATTTAATATGTAATTTAATATTATGAAATAAATAAATCTAAATCTAAATCTATCAAACACAAGATGTGCTAGACCCACCAACGACTGTTTGGTACTGTAGAGGAGTGCCTGTTGTGTCGCATAACGTCGATTGTCCTAAAATTTTTTGGCCGAGAATGTTTGACATAATGTTAAATGGCATACTACTTGTTTAGCCTACTTAATTTTGCGCATACACGTTTAAAATACCTACACCATATTTATTCTAATATTCATTACTCGAACGTCAAATGACCTAAAGCATAATAATCCTAATGTTCATTGTAATAAATATTGTTTTCCCTACTACTCGAACTGTCAATTTTCACTGCGCCTACTTTTATCATGTCCGAAATTTCATTCAAAAAGGCATTTTAATAACAACATGCAAAACATTTGAACAACATGGTGAATGGTTCAAAAAATATTCAAGTAATAAACTAGGGTAAAACCGACGTGGATTGGTTAGATTTCGAAGCTAGGGCGGAGTGAATGTAGTAGTCTTTAAATACTTAAGTATTTTTAATCAATTGTTTACACATCCTCATACTTACAAAACCAAAAAAAGGGGGGACGGGGGGCGAAGCCCCCACCAGGGGGGCTCGGGGGACGAAGCCCTCCGCATTAAAAAAGAAATAATCTGAACCTTCCCCTACCTTAACCTGGATAGGTTCGTTAGGTACCTTTTATCCATTAGAGCGGAAATAGAAGCCCCGCGCAGTGGGGCTTCGTCGACCGGTTCCCAGGTCAAAATTGCTCACTTAAATTCTTTGGACAACAGGGCTAATTATTCAGTAATAATTAAGTATAAGGAATCAAATTTTTTTTTTTAAATTAGTTAAAGGTAGGTAATCACTTTTAGTACATTAAATAGTAGGAACATCACCATTATGAACAATAATTTTTCGATACATATACATTAGACACAAAGATCATTAGGACAAACAATATTTAGGAACAACCAAGTTAGGATTAACAAATTCGTCATAACAAAAATATGCGCAACAATGTTTATGCCATACATTTTTCGGCGTAAAGTTGTTATGTTATGTTATGAAATAAAAACATTATGCCACCCGATATAGACCCACCCACTGTAGAGGTTTTGATTTTTATTTGAATTCCAACAAATATGTTATACCTACTAAATTGTGCACCAAAAAACATAATTTAGCAAAAACGAGACTTATTTCAACACTAGGTCTTAGAGTAGATATTTCTTTATAAGCTAGGAACGGTCCTGGCTAGAAGTTTACTGCTGCTAGGGTGGGGTCTATATCGGGTGGCATAATGTCCTTGTCTAACGTCTTGTCGGATACCTAAAACAATCTTTTAGACTAGAAGAAATGGTAGAAAACTTTTTAATCATTACAATCGAAAAGAGGTGGGTATCTGCCAGTTGCTGTCTATCACAAGATTTGCTAAGCCGCACATGGCATATTTATAGCAGTCCCTTTGCTTTACCTAAGACAGGACAGTTATAAGGTAACCATAAAAACATCAGTTTCCGGTAAAACCGTGATCGGTCATTGGTTAATCAAGCTTTGTTATGAAGTAGCCATAGCGACGTCAGCATCCGTGTTACTCGCGGGATCGGTCATTGGCCACCCGAGTTTTGTTATAATGTAACCATAGCAACGTCCGCATCGTTGTTGAACATAGTTCGGCAAAAGTCGTTGATAACGAATCAAGCTTTGTTGTAATGTAACCACAGCAACATCAGCAGCCGTGGAATTCGCGGACTCGGCCATTGCCTAACTGAGTTTTGTTATTATTTAACCATAGTAACGTCTATGTCATTGGTGAACAGATTTCGGCAAAAGTCGTTAATAACGAATCGATCCCGATTAGTACTGTGTACCGACTAATTTACGAACTGTAACAAGTGACTCAACAATCCCGGTTCGCGACTGTACCTTCTGTTTGACAATGACAACATCACTCGGCCTGTCCTTTTCTTTTTTCGTCTCTTTTTAATCAATATAGTCCAATAGGGACGGGTAGCCACGAGAAAGCCGAGTGTTTCAGTCACACACAAGATATGCTAAGCCCCCGGATACTTACACAATCGTTTTATAAGCCATTTGTCCCGTGTTTTGTTTGGCCATGGTCATTTCAATAGAAAGGGACACAATTCTGACAGGAGTCATCTCACGAAGACCGTTTTTGTTTTACAATTTGCACAATTTAGTAGTGGTATCTTTGCATTCGAAGCCATAGACCATGCAGTTGTAAATGCGAACTTTTTTATGTGAAGTCACTTTCTCTACTATTACAACATAATGACAATTTACGTCAAGTTGTTATATCAAAACATTACCAAAAATAATAAAATATATTTATAAAATTATAAAATTACATAATTATAAAATTGCGAATTGCGATGCACACGAAGCACATAATTAATAAGAAAAGTAAGCCAATCATTGTGTAAACGACTTGTCAACGAATATTATCTGAGTTGATAATAGAACCAAGCACTATTGTTGTCATCTCAAAGCAACGTATACCAAATGCAGTTCTGACTGTGACCTGTGGGTTTTCACTTCCAACCAGATTAACAGTGAAATTCTTACTTAGTTTCGACTTGATCCTGTTCTCAGTACGTGTCAGAGTGGAGTCAAATAAAGAAGCAGATCGTATCTTCGACATCATCGTAGTTGTGCCTATGTCTACAAATTCAATTAATTTAAATGCAAGTTGAGTGTTTAAGAGTTCACCCGGTGAGATATGTGATTAGTGCACTATTTTTGTTGTAACCGTTTACTTAATAAATTGTTTTGAAGTCACTTTATGGCGTTTTACTAATTTAGTTATTTCGTCAGTTCACACCTGATAATTGAGATTGTGATCTGTTACGTAATGTTGAAAAAAGTGACAAAGTAATCAATAAGTAGATAGGTATGTTTAATAAGCAATACTGATTCATTTAGATTCAATAATACGCGAAACCGATAGTACCTAAATGTCAATGTCAAATGTTCGACTGGACACATAATGTCTGCAGTACATTGCTGGGTCGATTAACTTTGTTAGAAAAATATAGAAAATTTATTTTTGTTTTTAATTAATTAAAACCATTTGGAGTTAATTACTGATTAG
The DNA here is from genome assembly GCA_025490895.1 of Thaumatotibia leucotreta. Classification (NCBI taxonomy): domain Eukaryota; kingdom Metazoa; phylum Arthropoda; class Insecta; order Lepidoptera; family Tortricidae; genus Thaumatotibia; species Thaumatotibia leucotreta. The sequence continues at coordinate 62,617 of JALPQI010002434.1, forward strand.
TTAAAGGGTCTATGTTTTCATTTATTGCTCTTATTACAGGCCACACCCTGTATACATTTTTGAATAATTGTAACACCTCATTTTGCGTCGGGAATTAAATACAGGCCCCTAATAGGTTACAAGTTGTATAGGTGCCTACATTTTTAATCGTCAGTTCAAAAACTGCTTAATACCTATTTATTTTACTACTAATTTTTATTTAAGACGTTTCTACTTCCTTCCTACGAAATTCCTTCTGTAATTTGACGCACCGTCCTGTCTACATAGTACCCCACCTACGTTTATCCGCTGGTGTACTGCCATTTGGCAAATTATGTTTCCCAAATATGACTTCCCAAATAACTTATCGCAATAGTGTCATTTCCCAAACAAATCTTTAGCAAAGTTACATTTCTCATTTTATTCATTTGGTCAAATGATTATTTTGCAAAGTTTCACTTCGTCAAGATTTTATTAAGCAAATGCTTATTAAGCAAATGTTTTATTTTGTCATAAGTTAAAATCCAAAAAAAAAATCCCAAATTTGATACTTCGCAAGCTCTACTTATAGCAAAAGCCTGGCAAATGATAATAATATTTTAAAGTTCGTAGGTCTATACAGGAATTGTGTACTTTTTTGCACAACCCTTGGCTTGAACTTGCCTGGAACAAAAAACGTATTTCATGAATAATTGGTATCATAATGAATGAAGTGAGAAAATAAAATCCATCATAATGATCACAATTCATATATTTTATTGGTAGGTACTAAGAAGGCACACATAGCCACGGATAAAAAAACTATATTTTTATTTTCATTTTCATAAAAAAACTATCCCAGAGCCACCGTTAGGTACGACGACGAGCGAAGCGAGGAGGAGTGTTAGGTGAAACTGCGACCATACAGCGCACGAGCCGAGCGAGCGAAGCGAGCGTGCCGCGGCAGCGGCCGGCGAGTGCCAGAACCGACTATTTTGTTATTCCCTCGGCATTGCGTTCCCTCATCAGTTTCATCTAAATTACTGTTTAGAACCCGACTTTTAATTGTTTATCAACATAATATAAAACCCCGTGTGAGCTTTTATTTAAAAAAACATAAAAAAACTATACCCAAAAACTGGTAATTATTTAGTTAACTAAATGCCAGCTAAACCATCAACTACATGAAAATATGCATTATAAAAAGTTCCAATTAAAAACCAAGCCCAAAGATAGAATTTCCAACCATCTAGTTGGGAAATGAAACGATTTCATAAGATTCAATTGGAATATGATCTTTCGGCGAAATGACTTTATGCGAAAAATTGGTTGCGATGTAATATTGTATATGCGGTATAAATCGTATGCCATACAATATTTTGGGATTAGTATGTTACGCCAAACGATGCATTTGCCAAAAAATATTTTGGGAAAATAAAAATGAACAAGTAATTCTTTGCTAAACAATCGCTTGCCAATAAAAAGGCTTGCTAACTGTAAAATTGCGATAAGTAGTTTTGACAATTGAATTTTTGCCAAATGAAAATTTGGGAAAAATAGTTTGCGATGTGATACTTTGGGAAAAATTATTTGCCAAACATTAGTAAACCTTATCCGCTGCCCTGCGGCCGGCCGCGCATTTATGACGTCAGCGCCGCTCCGATTTATTTTAACAATAACCATTTCGAAAATTGTAGGAAATGCTTAGAGTATACATAGGGGATTTTTTTCGTATTGTGCCACACCTAATTATTGACAAGAGGTACATTAAAAAAATAAAATGTAGAATTAATGCGCCTGCACGTAAATCACTTAAAACTGTAAAAAAAATAGTTAGCATTGAGTCACTGACGTAATTTTTTCTTTGGATGAGTATAATAATTGTCGGGTCATTATAGTAAAAAATCACCATTTGTTTAATTTCTGTTTGATTGTTATGAATTTTAAAAATAATTTTATTTTTTCTGACTATATCTACGATTATTCAGTGGTGACTTTTTAAAATATTGTCTTAAATATTCAGTTAGGCCCCTCGGATAATAAATCCCTACTGTAGGATTTATTGTTTCTTTTTATTAAACAATTAAATCTTAATATTGATTTTATGAAAAAACCTCCACACATTTATCAGGGATAATTAGATTCATATATTCACAAAACGATGTTTTATCATATTCCTGAAATAAATATACTGTAGGATTTAATGTAATTTTCTCGAACAAGTTAAAGTTTAGCTCCCGGACTATTTATCTATTGACGATAGTGGAGTGGACACATTACTAAGATCGCCAACCCGCTTGCCAAGCGTGGCGATTTTGGGCACTTAACTCCTAATGAGGTAATAGGAGAGGCCTTTGTCCAGCAGTGGACTAATTATAGGCTGATCTGATCTATGTGTAACTTTTTCTCTCAGATTACTTCGACCTACATAATGCAACTTATTAACGCGTGTACACATGAAACCAGACCTTCGCCGAATAAACATCTGTTGTCCTTTAATTGCATATCGAATAACACAGGGTCTTTGTTACCAGGTCGTGACTCACTTTACGCAATAGGAGGATTCAGTAGTATTATTTTATTTCAAGCTGCGACCATATATAACATGGACGTCTAACGCCAGCTCAAAAGTGCCCCCAAATACAATTGTTCAATTGTGCCAAGATGGGCAGAACATAGCGCTCTTCTTACCACCGCGCATATTTCGGCGCAACATCTTTGACAAATGTTGATAGAATATAGCCAATCAAAACTTTGATGGACCAATCACAACTATTGTTAAATGGCGGTTTAAGTTTTTATAGGTTGATTTTGACATTCATTACCGTGTGATGCATTGAAGAGGGGTTGACACTTGTCAACTAAAATTCAGGACCGTTTTTGAAAGGCAATTTAGTATGGCGTGCTGCATACGCATTCAGTGTGGCCTTTAGTCTTTTGAAATGAGTACTCGATGAGATGATTAAAAAAGGTATAGTCGGTGTTTTTTTAAGAAACACTGAAATAGTGTCTGGTAATATTTAGTCATCGGTTCACATCAATAAACTTCTCATTAATAATTATAACATGTGACACTATCGCATTATCATGCTCAGACACAATGGGCTGTTACAGTGACATGTTTGACATGTGGCGTATTGTTACTGTTCACTTATTGTAACAATAGTATGTACAATGTAACTGTAGCAGGTAACTACCAAATAATAGGGACTTACCCGGAGTCTTGTTCGGTTTTTTGGACAAGTTTAAAGCTTTTTAAACACAGTTTTATAAGAGAAAAGAGTATACATATGTACAGTAATATGTCAATACATTACATCCCGACGTTTCGAACTCTTTACGTCGTCCGTAGTTTTTATTTCATATCACTGTGTCGATAACCGAAGACAATATAATATTATGTCATAGCTTAAATGCTTAGGGGAAAAATAGATTATGCTGCTATAACTACTTATAGTCATAGTCATAGTCATTTATTTATAATATTCTAAATATTACATGTCAACAAGTTATTATACATTCAAAATGGTAAAAAAAAGAAAAAACCTAATTATAGTGTGAGTTTGTACATTACAATTGTGATTCGATTACATTTTAAAAAATAAATGTTATACAATAATAAATTAATTAGTCAAGGTAGGTACATGTCAATAATAATTCGAAAATTTAATTTGGTGTAATTATTCCAGTATTTAAATTATAACATGTCAGGTAGATTGAAATAATCGTTAAAATCATAAAACGAGTGGTGCAGTAGCCACTTCCTTAATTTATTTAAAAATAGTGTTGTGCTACCTGCATTCTTTATCTCCGCTGGGAGCTTATTATAAACCCTAGGTCCAACCTGTGACATAATTTTGGATGACTTGGTCAGTTTTATAGGGTCAGTGCGGAGTCGGTGTTTGGAGCCATGTCTAGTGCGCGTGATCATTTTGCACGAGTCCAGGTTTTGATTGACGTGTTTTGCAACTTCATAAATGTATTGAGAAGGTAGTGTAAAGATGTTGTTTTGTCTAAATAACTCCTGCGCTGGAGTACGAGGCGGAACTAGTGAGATTATGCGTATAGCTCGCTTTTGTAAAATAAAGACACGATGCCATTCAGCAGCCGTTGCCCATAGTTCTAAGCCGTAACATATCGAGGAGTGGAAAGGTGCGTAGTAACATGACCGGAGTTCCTTCGGAGGTAGCACGCGAGCTAACCTACTTAGAGCGTAGCATGCGCCTGATAGTTTTAAACACAAGTTATCTATGTGTGCATCCCATTTCAGGCTATATTTCGCGTTCATCAAAAACTGAAAACCCAAAATAAAAAAATCCGGTTAATGATCATGTAATAAAAAGTCCTCTGTTATTCTTTATTAAGATTATGTATTGATAATTAATTTGCAATGGTAGTTGTCTAGGGTTAGATCAGCGTGCCCAGCTAATATGCCAATCGCTAACGCTTAGTCGCAAACGCGCACATTAATTTAAGTGCCACAGAAAGAAAACTACACTGCGCCACCGAGCATTGGCGATTGGCATCTTGGTTGGGCACTCAGATCAGAAGAATTGATGATCTCGATAATGTCGGTAAAATTGCTAAGTATAATGTATTCTGTCCACAGTAAAACTACCAGAAGATGAGCCAGCGACGGCTGTCGGAGGCGGCAGGTTCACCATCGGGCCCGCACCTGAACGGGACTGGGAGATGGTGCCACCTGACGGCAGATGGGGGTGGTGCATTCTCGTAGGTAAACCATCTGCTTACGTACCGTTACTCTTTACAGCTTGAAAGCCCGGCCAGTCAGACCGTCAGAGTAAGTGGCTATACTGATTTAGCAGAATATGAGCCAGCGACGGCGTTCTGAAGCGGCAGATTCGATCATCATCGGGCCCGCACCAGAGCGGGACTGGGAGATGGTGCCACCTGACGGCAGATGGGGGTGGTGCATTCTCGTAGGTAAACCATCAGCTTACGTAACGTTACTCTTTGCAGCTTGAAAGCCCAGCCAGTATGATTATCAAACCAAGTCACGAGAATGATCATATTGCCAGGTGATAGTTACCAGGAGATGAGGGATGGGATGTGTTGCACCCATCATCAGCTTGCGATACTGTTACTTTTTGCTGCAGCTTAATAGCAGCCCATTCCAAGAAAACCATGAGCTTGTGTACCAGGGCCGCCCAATTCAAACCATGGGAGGTCGAATCTCACTATTACCAAAATGAATATACCAGGCGAAAACTACCAGTGATGCGCGATTAGGAAATAATATATCCAGTTATGTTACATAATTTTTGAACTATGCTTTATTTATGACGGACGGATGAACGGGGCTATATTAAAACCATCGGAATAAGCTGATCTCAGATGCTCTTGCGTATTCTTGATGCATTAAACATTCAACATGAGATTAAAATGTCGCCCCTAATTTCCAGGCGCAACGCTAGTGAACATCCTGATCCCGGGAACCATCAAGTCCTTCGGAGTCCTTCTGGTGGAGTTTAACGACGTGTTCCAGTCCAGCGCCTCGGCCTCCAGCGGAGTCGTCGCCCTCTGCTACTTCCTATACAGCAGTTTAGGTATGTGCTGATGTTCCAGGAGTAACGCTAGTGATCTGATACAGGAAACCATCAAAGCCTGAGGTCTAATGGTGGAATTCAGATCCAGCCCACTGGTCTCCAGCGGGGTCATCGCGTGGTACTTCCTATACAGCAGTTTAGGTATGTGCTAGTGCTCCAGGAGTAACGCTAGTGATCTGATACAGGAAACCATCAAAGCCTGAGGTCTAATAGTGGAATTCAGGTCCAGCCCACTGGTCTCCAGAGGGGTCGTCGCGCTCTGCTGCTTCCTATACATCAGTTTAGGCATGTACTGACGATCCAAGAGTAACAGGGAATTTGCCTTCCGAAAGGTTATGCGAAAACAAAGAATGGGCAGCAGTTCACCAACTCTTTCAGTAATGTTGTCTCTACATCTTTTTCTCGGGTGTCCTCGATTTCTCTTTCCATCATCCGGAAACCATTTTTCCAGACGGTTTGATCCATGAATTACTTTCATCGTACATACAGGGTTGGGCGGATTAAGTGTCCTAGTTAAAAAGTGGTATAAAAGTTTAAAAACAAAACAATATTACTAATCTTGGTATTATTTATATCAGAAACATTCTATATTTTACCGTAGCAATTGATAAATTTGATAAACTCCCCTTTAACATGTATTATTTTAAGCATTATGTCGTATAAGGAATTTCATCCGGCACGCACTACCTTATCTGCCATGTGATGTCATATTAGGTTATCTAACCCTAGTACAAACTTGAATCTTAGCCTAAACCCGTCTCAATAAAACTCTCCATTGATTTGTATATGGAAATGTTTATAGCATTTCAGTTATCTAAAGATTTAACGTACTTTGCTAGGTAAATATCAGCCTCATAATTTTGGCTATAAATTGGTATTTCTCCTTATCATATTGTACCCTGATTGATTAACTTTTTGGAATAAATTTATAACTAAAATACCTTCCTTTCTAGTTCTTAATAAAACACTATACCCATAATCAATCTGGCATTTACCAAACTCTTGCAATGAAAATGCATTTTCTTTGAAAAATGACCTTCGTGCCGCCTATTCGACTTTTTGTATTTACATAACTCTTATATTAAGTTTAAACTCAATTTAAAGAGAGAGGACACATTATACTGTATAAATTATCTGTTTTATAAGGGCCTCACATTTTGTGATGATTTTGCAGTGCGCAAAATATTAACCCCTCTTCAATTTAATAATTTTATCGAAGATTATACAATAAGATGCACATTTTCGTAAAAATTGCCCATGGGTGCTTATTGGTACTTTGCTGACTCAAATCATTTAAAGCTTACCCAATTTCGGCTTGATTTTGGAAGCAGAGGACTCCTTGAAACGATTGATGGTGTGCAGTATTAAAACATACGTTGATATTTACTTTTATGGTCAGTTGATAATGTCGCCCGATTTTTAATGCTCGCTGCACCATTATCCAACAACACCGCTTTTTACATTTGTTCTTAAAAATATATACAACTAAATGTTATGAGAATGAGTTTCGGAATCCATGAAGCTGATTAAATCGACGATTTAAAATGACATACAGGGTATGAAAAGCAGTTATATTTCCATAGATAAACGAATGTTTTTCAATAGGACAGTTAATCAGCCCAACCCTGTATACTATTTTCTTAACATCAATATTCTAATCAAGATCCTATATCCTTATTTCTGTCGTTCTATTTCCATCATACGAGAACCAATCTACCAGACCTTTTGTCCATGATTTGCTAGCTGAGTTGGCCAAAAAGTAATCCGATTATTCCATCCGATCACTTTTGTATGTACGAGTAGTTGCTGTTGTCAACCCACATTAAGTCGCCCATTAAAAGTTAATTAATTAAAGTTGACATTTTATTACGATAAGGACTTGGGTTGAGGCGTTATTGCAAAACAGCATCCATGTGTACTTAGTAATCTAGATTTACACATACAAATGTACTTTGCAGATTCTGCTTTCTAGTCATCCTACATATACAGGGTGTTTTTTTTCGACCGTTCAAATTCTACGTAGTGAATGTGTAGGTCATACTGACCAACTTTTACTATGGGGACAAAGTCGAAATCGCGAAAAAAAAATCAGCTGTTTCATACAAATTGGCAGCATTACGCCGGCCGAAATGTATGAAACAGCTGATTTTTTTTTCGCGATTTCGACTTTGTCCCCATAGTAAAAGTTGGTCAGTATGACCTACACATTCACTACGTAGAATTTGAACGGTCGAAAAAAAAACACCCTGTATTATATTCTTAATATCTGTATTGTGTTCCAGGTCCCATATCCTCAATTCTGTCAGTGAAGTGGTCGTACCGGACGGTGACTTTGCTGGGAGGGACGTTCGCCGCCTTCGGCATGATCTTCAGCAGTTGGGCTTTCAACATTAGCTACCTCTACTTCAGGTACTTTTACGAATGAAATGAAATACAATTTATTTATGACAAGCACAATGAACATATACACATTTTACAAATAAGCACACAACAACAGCTTGCCACAAAAGGGTCACAACTCAGCATGTAGCTGGCTATATCAGCGCTATTCTTCCGTTGTGACCCACCAGGTATGTACACTGGCCGACGAGGCGACCACGCTGGCAAACAATAAAACATAAATACAAAATTATAGACTTAAAACTAAACATAAAACATGCCTATAAAATAATAATAAAAATAAAAAATACGCACGATGGCTGGCATCACATTACATTGGACGCGTCGCGTTGCACAGCGCTTTATAGAGTGCAGCATTTTTGATTTGATGGAAACAGATCATGAGATCACAAAGTGGCTGTGGGCGTGGCAGACCTAGGTGGCGATGGTGAGACGATATTGCACAAAAGTATACTTAGGTACCGAAGAGGCGCAGATCGGGAATTGCGGAGGTTTTGACTAGCTGTGGGACACCATAAGAAGCCAGTAAAAAATACTAGGCGTTTTTCAGACTAACAGATCTACTATATCTATATGAGAGAGGGGACACATCACATCACCAACTCATTCATCGGACGACCCCATACTGAAATGCCAATCTTGCTGACGTCACTGCCGCATCGGGCTTTATAGTCATGTCATTTGAAATACTGCCGCAAAACGCTGTATAACATAATCTGATAAACATGTCCAAAGGCCTATATCGATATCTGTATAAAATCGAAACAGGTTGTTCAAAACAGGCCACATTTTGTATATTGTAGTCTAACATAAATATGGAATTTGCTTATATCTTTATACGAATTATGTTCAAACGTTCTTATGTTAAGCAACAAAGCAGTAAGATTGTGATTAAAAACGGCACAAATTATTTAATTTTGTCAAAATGTTCAAGGTGTTCTTATTGTTTAGGTGTGTTTCTTAAGACATTACGGCTACAAGAAAATGTTTTCAACAGATACATTTTTAACACTTTATATAGCACCGGTCTAAAAACGACCACCCTGTATCACTATTATTTGTATTTTTTTGTACAGTCAAGAGCAAAAGTAAGTGATCATTCTTGTTCGATAATAGACCTTATTCCATTGTGATAAGACACAAGGTGATCACTTACTTTTGCTCTTGACTGTACATGAATTCGTGATTTTTTGAGTCCTGCCTTTTAAAGGGTTAATAATGGTTTTCAATTTACAGGTGACCAACATTTTTTTTAAAGAGTTTATTTTATTTTTTTACCAGCTTCGGCGCCTTAGTAGGCGCAGGCGCCGGCCTGGCGTTCCCGCCGACCGTGTACATCGTGACGTCATACTTCGTCCGCCTGCGCGGGCTCGCCAACGGCATCTGCATGTCGGGCTCCGCCTTCGGCTCCATCATACTGCCGCCCGTACTGCGGCTGCTGCTCGAGACCTACGGATACAAGTGAGTCGGTTTACAAGTGGCCGCCGTTTTGAAAAAATTGATTTTTAGTCCGATCGTGTTGAATCTCTCATAAATTGTAGTTAAATAGAAAATGGCTGTCATCAAATACAGCCAGCGAATCGATGAACAAAGTAGTTTTTATAAATAGGCTGGTACATTGTACCAGCGTCTTTGGCAGATGGGAAACGATATGAAGGCGTCACCATACTAAATTCCCCAAGGTTCATTATGAAAATAACTACTTCTTGTACAAAATCTATGAATGCAAGTACTCGCAATTAAAGAGTACATTGTGCATCAAGGGAGGTAAGTACGGAATTACTAATGAGAGTGTTAGAAGCCATAGGCGGAGGGCTTTTAATGACTCGAGTTAGTATTCCGCTTACCGACCGTGATGCATACTACAATGTTTTTCATCACACTTGCCGATAAAAAAATGTTTTTAAGACAAAATATTATTAAATGACGTACCTACTGACATTTCTATTACTCCCTAGGGAATTTCACTTGTCTATTACTCCCGCTATGCATGCAAGAAATGGCGCGTTGAGACAGCAAATGTGATGAAAATAAAATAAAGTCTCTTTTTTACCTAAACAGTCTATCAATATCAACAATATTTAACCTCTTGAACTCCAATGACTCCTAAAAGAAGTATGGACTGTGGGTAGGCAACTCTTTAGATGTTGCTGGCGTGCAGCATTTCAAAAATCCTCATGGCAGATGTATCAAAATAATAATAAGTTGTATATTCGTTATTTTAAGGCGTTCGAAAGATTAACCCTTTGACCATTAGACAGGTCTGTTAAAGCATACAATTTCGAATCTTACGTATTTGTAAATTGACTTGGTTTTGTTTTGTATATGACGGCAAATATTTTGCCAATACCCATTAAAGTGTTAAAGTACCATGTCGCATATAGATATCGGCACGAGAGTTGAGTTGAATGATTACACATACATGAAGTACTAATTGAAAAAAATATAGTGAATGAATAAATGACTTGCGTCAAAATATTGAAGCAAATCCCTTCAACAAACTTTTTGGCCAATCTTACAGTTGCAATTGGGTTTGCTGTCAGTACGAAAAAAGAGCACCAATTTTAAATTCCCCGTGTGTTTACATCACATGTTGATGTGTGCGTGGCCTCAACCCTCGTGCCGATACCTATACTCGTGGTATACTTTAGCCTGCGACCATTTATAACATGGACGTCTAACGCCAGCTCAAAAATGCCCTCAAAATCGATTGTTCAATTGCGCCAAGATGGGCAGGACATAGCGCTTTTCTTAAGACCGCGCATATTTCGGCGCAACAACTTTGACAAATGTTTATAGAAGATAGCCAATCAAAACTTTGACGCACCAATCACAACTATTTTTAAATGGCGGTTTAAGTTTTTATAGGTTGATATTGAAATTCATTACCGTAATGCACTGAAGAGGGGGTGACACTTATCATGAACAACGCTGCATCTTTAGACAATCATCATCATCATCATCATCATCATCATCATATCAGCCGAAAGACGTTCACTGCTGAACATAGGCCTCTCCCAAAGACTGCCACAATGACCGGTCCTGCGCCACCCGCATCCAGCGGACTCCTGCGACCTTCACCAGGTCAATCTTTATCTAAAGACCGGATTAAAATGAGATCTTTAGACAATATCTTGTCGTAATTTGAATTCTAACAATTAAACACTAGCATTCCAATTTCAAGCGCTTACTATTTTGGAATACAGCTGTTCATGATAAGGCACTGGTCTCACCGCGAGCTACTAAGCTATGAACTATCGGCTATAAACACGAACAAAAGAAACGGTAACCGTTATAATGGCGGAGCTTTACAAGAGGTACCAAATAGTACAAATTCGGTACTAAATAATGCAATATGAATCGACAAAATATGGACAGAATTCAGGACCTGGTTCCGCCATTATAACGTTATAATGGCGGGACCAGACTATTTGAAGTATAATTTTGAAATGGAAGAGGTACAATTTTTTTTACATGAGGTACCAAATAGTACAAATTCGGTACTAAATAATGCAATATGAATCGACAGAATATGGACAGAATTCAGGACTGGTTCCGCCATTATAACGTTATAATGGCGGGACCAGACTGATTGAATATAACTTTGAAATAGAAGAGGTACAAATTTTTTTACAACAGGTACCAAATAGTACAAATTCAGTACTAAATAATGCAATATAAATCGATCGAATTCAGGATGTGGTCCCGTCATTATAACGGTTACCTAGAAACGCACTCCCGTGTAAATAAAAGAGACACGGCGATACTCGCCCGGCGGTGATAGCTGATAGCTGAGCGAGTATCGCCGTGTCTCTGTTATTTACACGGGAGTGCGTATCTTTTGTTCGTGTTTATAGCCGATAGTTCATAGCTTTGTAGCTCGCGGCGAGACCAGTGCCTAAGCGTCGACTTGTCAGTTAAAATTCAGGACCGTTTTTGAAAGGCGAATTAGCATGGCGTGCGGCTTCCATGTTTTATTTGTTCGTAGACTTTAGTATTGTATCCTTACTCTCTGTTTTTACTTCGAGCGTTGTTCATGATAAGCGTCGACTTGTCAACTAAAATTCATGACCGTTTTTGAAAGGCGATGTAGCTTGGCGTACGGCTTCCATGTTTTATTTGTTCGTAGACTAGTATTGTATCCTTACTCTCTGTTTTTACTTCCAGCGTTGTTCATGTTTTATTTGTTCGTAGACTTCAGCATTGTATACTTACTTTTTGTTTTTATCTCCAGAGGAGCAGTGCTGATTCTCGGCGGCATAATGCTGAACGTCTGGGCTGCAGCTCTCCTCTTTCAACCTGTTGAAGAACACATGGTCCGCAAATATAAGGAGCCTGAAGAAGAGGAGGATGGCCCTCAGGTTAGTCGCTTTGGTAGTGGATTAGGAATGGCACTTAACCCTTAAATGCATTACTTTGACAAAGATTTATTCAAATTTGAATTCTGACATGTTGTCAATTGAGTCGAAAATACATGATGCATATATACATCACTATGCATTTAAGGGTTAATGAGGACTAAGTGCAACTTCAACGTCAAAATGATCAAGAAAATAGTACACTTAGGGCTTCCAATTCGAATGTTCGATACCTTCGAATAATCGGTCCATTTCAGTATTTGAATAAAACGGATAAAGTATCTGAATTTTAGTTTTTTTTTATTACAAAGTTTTAATATGGATACAATCAATCATCATTAAATCAATGCTATTAGTTTATTGTATTAGAAAACTATGTATAGACTTTTACGAGTTTTCATGGAATTTTGGTATAACTTAGTAAAAGGCTGTTTCCATAATTAACTAAGTGGACAGTTAGGATTATATCTGCAACGCGATAGTCTTTAGTATTTTTGACATATTCGAAGTAAATTTGTAAATAAAAGTAATTTTACTCGCATTTTTAATCTTTTAATTGTATACCTAAAACTATTCGAATATTCGAGTATCACAAAATAAAAAATCGAATATTCGTACCACTGAGACTTTCGAATATTTGGAATCCCTAAGTACACTTTAGAGGTCAAGAAGCATAACTTTAGTCAAAGTCTACTGTGAAATTTAAAAGCGTCTTTTAGCCGTCATGGCCGCATGCTTGGGGAGAATTGAAAGGTTGCAAACAAGCATATGGCCCGTCTGGCGGAATGCGGGTATACAAACGCACGTACCGTTATGCTATTTTGATTTTACATTAGTACAGGTGCATCAGATATAGTCAGTGTGACAAATGTATATAAAGTCGCCGCTCTAATATATCTGTCTTGCGTACTTATTTAAACAAAAAAAAATATTTTATGGGTTGCACAAAATGCTATGCTTTTGAGTGTATTTTTATTATTTATTTTTTGGAAATATACCTATATCATTTTCAGTTTTAATAAAAGTTAATTTATTATTTATATTTATTCAGACGTACAATGATTTTCTTTTATTGGGTCAATCACTTTTTTTTTGTTGTTATTCTGTCACATCACCCAGGGGACAACAGTGGGATAGTTTGTTAGACGAAAGTGTCATGCACACTCTACTATCAAGATGAGTGGATGACCCACCTTGGAAAGGCCACATAACTGTCAAAAAATTCAAACTGTTGTCAATTTGAATGCTGCTAAACTGTGATTTTAAGGGTGACCCAGGAGAACGTAACCATGGCAACGAATGACATAAAAAAGTGATTGACCCTATTACTTTTAGAACCACGTTTTTATTATTATTATTATTTTTTTTTACTTATTTACCGTAGAAAATACAAAATACCTGTAAATAAAGTGTTCACCAAACTGTATACAGTTTGTTGGCAATTACTTAAGACTATTTCAAATACTTTTATGCAAAGGTGCTGCGTGGCCGTATTTATTTTTACCGGTTTTTGTTTGTTTTACCGGTTTTTATAACGGTATGGTAAATCGGTAACTCGCCTTACCGACGCTTCGGGCATTGCTTTTATAGTGACATGAGGTCCGTGTTTTATTTTAAAGTGTTTTTGAAAATGAAACCTCGCCTTTTGGGATCACCGACATTTAAAAAAGTAAGCAATCCATTTATATATTTCTGTGTGTTTGTGTGTCTGTCTGTGCTGTGTTGGATGTGTTGCATGAATTTATATTTTATATTGACTGATAAAGACTTTGACATGGGGGTAATATTCCTACATTTTTGTTTATATTTTACAAAAGTAACATCTCTTTTATTTAAATTACCATAGGTTATATAAATATAATCAAGAGTATTTTCATTTTAAGGGACACTCAATTTAAAAAATCTTAAGTTTAGTCAGGTTTGTAACATAATTAAGCACTAAATATCAATTATAACTCGGATTTGATGTTATTTTTTAAAACTATAAGCTCTATTATAACATTTATAACATAAAAACTCCGATCAAGCTTAAATTCCTAAAGATATCGTACTTAATTGTAGTGACGAACCTGGGTGTCCCTAAAAGTGAAAATGCTTTGTACATGATTTGGACAGGTGTACAACATTACTTATTTTTGTAATATCACACAAAAATACACTTATTGAAGTTCAGTTTTAAATTAAAAATGTACCTACGTTTTTGATGCAGTTATTAAAAATATCAAAACCGTAGACTAAAAACGTAAAAGGGGCATTCCACGAGAATGTCGCTTACGTGACGCTTATACTATCTATGGCAGCTACGTTAAATAAATGCTCTAAGTTAGATAAAACTGTGTGAACGTGTAAGTTAAGTCCCGAAATATTACCACACTAGAACTATGATTCCTATCATTTATAGAAGTACTAAAAGAATCGCGTTACGTGCGCGACATTCTCGTGGAATGCCCCAAAAACATGTCAGTTTTTATTTAAGTCAATGCCTCATCTGTTGCTATATTACTAACGAATGCATTTTCACAATACATATATTTTGCTATGTAATATTCCGCATTAGATAGTCACAGCGTTTCAATTCAAAAGTCCCATTCAATCTTAGATGTCTAGTAAACAACATTCGTACATAAACATGTGAGGTTCTCTAAATTATCGCCGAAAATAATTTTGTTCAATATCACTTCCCAACCAACATAGCGCAGGATTTGATTCAAAAGTTGGCAAATTATAATTTTGGTACATTTTGGTACATCTGCAAACAGTTGGTTTGCAAGTGATCATCAAAATGAAATTCTCCGAAAAGACAGGATACCACAAGCCCCTATACCACAAAACTTTACAAGCGTACAATTCTACAAAATTGTCAACTTTTTGTATGTGAATTTATTGAATTTTGTAGAATTGTACGCTTGTAAAGTTTTGTGGTATAGGCCACAAGTGTAAGCCGTAAATTGCTGCTTGATTAAAAATAAAGGTTTCCCTCCGATATGTCAGTGCGAGCGCGACATTAGTACATTGTGCATCAAGGGAGGTAAAATTACTAACGAGAGTGTTAGAAGCCCGACGCCGTCAGGCGGAGGGCTTTTATGACTCGATTTAGTATTCCGCTTACTGACCGTGATGCATACAATGTTTTTCATCACACTTGCCAACCAAAAAATAAGTTTTAAGACATAATATTATTAAATGACGTACTGACATTTCTATTACTCCCTAGGGAATTGCACTTTTCTATTACTACCGCTTTTCTATTACGCGCGCAGGCAATGGCGAGCTTAGACAGCAAGTGTGATGAAAAATGCATTACGTATCGGGTAAAACCTAACGTATCCTTTAGTTTCCAAGTCATGGTACGGATACAGAATACCGTTCGGTAGTAGAAACCAAATCAAAATGAAATCAAATAGTGTTGACTTTCCATAGCACTTGACGTCTTTGACACATGTCCCTAAACACGTTCTCAGGTCTATTTTTACGTTAAAACTAAAGAACTAAAGGTCTCTGTCCACTAGACAGTACCATACCATGACCGTAGCATAAAGAACGTATCAGACAAATAACTATTATTTGTATTGAAAAGTATGAGACGGTGTTGGCCGGCGCTGGAACGTCCTAGTGGGCATAGTCTCATACTTTTCAATACAAAGAATTGTTTTTTGTCTGATACGTTCATGCTACGGTCATGGTATGGTACGGTCTAGTGGGCAGAGACCTTTATAAATATTAATATTTTTAACTAAAAACGTATCTGAACTCAAGGGTAAAATGTTTTAAGTTGGTGATAAAACTAAGATTGAAAAGTGCGTGATTACGAAATTTTAAGAACACCCTTATAAAAATTTTGTTAACGTTTTTTTTTGTTTTCTACTGACGTACGCTATACCTATAGGGCTAGGCTAGACATGCAGAAATTTGACTTTGATTAATTAATACAAAAACACATAAAATAATTGGTAACCGACATTACAGTGTCGTGGCCAAAAATATCTCTTACGTTTTCTCAGCACTAACCCACGCACATGCCATTCTAACATAATAATCACTTTTCTAACTAACACTTTAAAAAGGCGGTAGTTTCATTTTCAAGACCACTAAAAGATATGCTAATACGAAGCGGTATAGAGTGTTAATGTTGTAAATTAATAGTCTTAGCTGTAATATTATTATATCCTCCTAGGGCACATACAACAGAAATATCCAATGAGTAATTGAAATTTTTGCCTACTTCGCAGGAAAGAAAGTTGATTTCAGTTTGTCCGAAAAAATATAAAAGACAAAATTAATGCTACTCTATTGTAACTAAATTGAATTTAAATTTGGGCCTTACGAGGATATTTCTAGGAAAGTGATTATTTCTGGAGCAATCTTTAAAAAATAAACAAATACAGGGTGAACGATATGAAGAGTTACCAATTTCAAAGGACTTTTATTTTTTAGTTGCCACAATTTATTACTATAAGTAAGAAAAAACGAGATAAAAAATATAACATTTGGTGATTAAATTTACTTTTAGTCAATATGAGTACTTTTAGCCTTGACTATGGTCTTCAAATGGTAAAAAAATATTTGGTCGCAGCACGTTTGTGATCCAGTGGTAGTGGTATGTGCCAGTGAAATACGATCGCTTTCTTCATTGAATTTATACTAGCATGTTTAATTGCTCTCACCTTTCTCCTCAAAATATACCAGATAAAAAGTCCGAAACTCGCTGCACTGAAGAAATAACACATGAAATTCGGTTTTCATACCTTTTTGGTTTTTACGAACTTTATAAGCCGAAGCTCAGTCTCGTTCTTATGTTTGCGGTCTACAACCCAAATGTTTGCGTGCCTAACACATCAATGCGGTGTCCAAAACATATTTCCGATAACAAGCCGCTATTACTTTGACACCAGACTTAATTAAATCTACTTGGTAACACTTCATATCGTTCACCCTGTACAAGTATTTTATTGTAAAGTTTATCTATTAACCCTCTTATTCAAAAACGTCTCTTAAAGTAACGAACCGCTAAGTATTATTTGTCCCTTTCAGACTTATAGACATATTGTTAAGACCGAAAGAGTGAACAATTTTTATCGGCTTGCTAAGTTAGGAGACGTATGAATAAAGAGAAATTCTATAGTTACTATTATCGACAGCTCAGAATTGCATTGTGCAGTGTGGTATTGTGTTACAACCTCACAGGCATTCTATATTTGAATTCACTCGACTTGTACTGTCAATCATTTGACTAATAGTAAACCTAATTTTAAAGGCGTATAATTTTCCGGCAGTCCTTAGACTCACGGTTCAAATTCAGATATTAGAATTGATGGACCGGAATAACGCTAGAATTATCAATTATCATGTAACCGATTTCTAACAGAATAAAGTTTATATGACTGCGACATAATGGGGAGTACAGATAATTTGAAGTACTTGGCTTATTAAATGGTAAGGTACACCCGGGTAAGACCGGACTATTTTTCGGTGAGATGAAAGTATGTCACAAAAATAAACATTTTATTCTCACTAACTTTTACCTTCAGAGTGTGATATACGTGTTAAAAAAGAAATCAAGTTTTCAATATAAATTTACTTGATGCCGCTCAACCGAATAGCTTAGGAGTAATCGACACTCAAACTTACACTTTTTTTTTTAAGACACCCCACCGAAAGCCTTCTTGGCTTAAGATCAAATTTCAACTCTAAAGTAAGGAGAAGAAGTTGCATAGCTTCCTGTTAAAGATCGGATCTCCAAAAATTATCGAAAAAAATCACTTTTTTTTAAACGTTCATAGTTCACGTCTGATGCGGCTGAGCGGTTGCTGCATATTAGCGAGAGGGGCGGGGTGAAATGGCGTCATGCATAATATTGCCAGTGAGGAAAAAATATTACTATTTTAGTAGTTATTGCGGTCATCCGATCTTATATTAGATCCGATCTTAGCCGGGCGTACCTTACATGTCATGATTTTGTAGATATACCGAATAAAACAATAGGTAATTCAAGCTGCTTTTTTAACAATTCGCTCTGAGTACAACTGAAGTAGCTTTTTAGCAGGTGTTCGGTATTATTGACGCTATTTTAAGCTGCCTTTAAAATAATAATTAATTGCTTAATTAATTGAAAAAGATATTCCGTAATATTTACCGTTTTTTTTTAAACGTATACTAACATTAGATAGGTTTTTTAGGATATCAATTGTTGTATACACGGTGTTTCCTGAGACACTAATTACCTCGTGCACACCGTATACATAAGTCAAACTGAGCACTTTTAGTATCGGAAAAACCGGAATCGCGAAAAAAAAATTCACATAAATTGGTTTCGCGATCTCGTTTTTTTGTATGGGAAAGGTTTTTTTTCGCGATTTTAGGATTGTTTCAATACTAAATGGCTGCTCAGCGTGACTTATATTATATGACGTATTCGAGGTTCTTAGTGAAACAGGAAACACCGTGTATAGCTACTAGTTAAAATGTACCATCATTGATGTAATAATCAGAACAGACTAATGTTTATTTATTTATTTTATTCACAAGAACTTAAAACATTCTTAAGTAAACTTATATATAAACTAAAATAAATTTGAGATTTAGATACAGTAGGTATACGTTTGTCTGTATAAAACAAAAAAAACGTAAATGATCCTTGCATTATTTAAAGTTATATATCACACGGTTTACTCACGTCTATAAGTTGAAAAATGCTCGACATCTTTCGCTCCAAATATGAGGAGCTTTTTCAAGAGCTAATCGCCATGGTATGAGGGTAGTTTCTCGATCGGACAGGGCCGCGGCTCGCAGTCTTCCTCGCGCAGCCATGGCGATTGGCTCTTGAAAAAGCTCCTCATATACGGAGCGAAACATTTCGAGCATTTATCGACTTAAAAACGTGAGTAACCCGCGTGAAACATAATTTTATGGTAACACTTTAAAATCCACCTCAAGCGTCTATCTCTTTCCAGGATGACATACTCTTCGAAGAGGAAGAACCAATTGAGAGCTTCCATCTCTCTCCCACCATCCCGCGCGTCATCAGTGAGACAGAGAACGGAAACGTCGAGAAACTAACCAAGGAACAAACTCAAAACTCCGCCCAGAACCTAAGACAAAACATGTCTAAAAGAAAACTTTCTTACACCAAACCTATACCTAAGACAGCTTATTCGTCTGCCTCTATAGCGTTAGATAGAGATGTGACTAAACTAGGATCACAAGAAACGTTTGGTCGGAGACTAAGCACTGTAGGTCCGAAAAGAAATATGTCGACTTCCAGTTTCGCTTACGTACATACTCCTTTCCACGGATCGACTTTATCCGCTTTTGACCAACCAAATGAATTCGCTTCACAATTTTCACTAAAATCAGTTACTGATAGCGTAGCTGAAGTCGCTTATTGCTGTTTCTGTTGTAAGCGGAAAAAGAATAAGGAACCTAATAAATTCTTTGACATAACTTTATTATCTGACCCTATATACTTGATCATTCTAATATCAAGCAGTACTGTAGCTATATCTTGTACCAATTTCATAATTTTACTACCTTCGCACGCTCAAAATATTGGCTTTTCTAAGGCTAGAGGTGCGTATCTACTAAGCACTGTATCCGCCTTAGATTTAGTAGGCAGAATCGGCGGTTCAGCGCTATGCGATCTAAATTTCATGCCAAAAACATTTTACTTCGTCGGCGGATTATTTTTTTCGGGTATAACATTAGCTACGATTCCCTTTTTAGAGTCTTATATCACTATAAGTATCGTTTGCGCGCTGTTCGGTTTAGCTTCTGGCGTAAATAACGCGACAACTACTTTAGTAATGGCGGAAATATTAGGCGTAGATCGTTTAATGTCAACATACGGTATAAGTTTATTCGTGAACGGGTTGTTACAGCTAGTAGGGCCTCCGATTTGTGGACTTTGGTTCGAAGCTGATGGTAACTATATGCATATGTTTGTCACTTTTGGGTTTATTTATATAGGAGGATCTGCTTTGTGGATTTTAATGCCGTTTGTGAATAGAAGAAAAAAGAAGTTGGAAGAGCAAAAAGTTCAAGTTTAATTAAAAATCGTAGCTAATTCTAACAAAATGTCGGTCTGGCTTTGTCTTGCTTTAAGATTTTTATTAAGATTGCATATACGAATGGATCTAGAACAGGTTTATCGATGATGCTGGTTAAAATCTAGGTATTTTCGTTTAGTATATACGTCTGAATACGAATTGCA
Organism: Thaumatotibia leucotreta; assembly: GCA_025490895.1. Classification (NCBI taxonomy): domain Eukaryota; kingdom Metazoa; phylum Arthropoda; class Insecta; order Lepidoptera; family Tortricidae; genus Thaumatotibia; species Thaumatotibia leucotreta. The sequence continues at coordinate 83,106 of JALPQI010002434.1, forward strand.
AGTATATAGGTATTTTTATGTACTGGCCCCAGAGTTAGAGGTAGGATATTAAAAACGGTAAAATTCCAAAGACAAGAATAACAGAGACTGTTAATTCACATTCACATGTCAATCTTAGTCCTCTATTTTAGAGGAATGAAAGTGACATTATCTGTTTGATACTTATGATCAGAAATCGGAAAAATGAGTGTCATCAAATAATTTCTTGAAATTTAATTTCTTTATCTTTG
>JALPQI010002435.1:0-109263 GCA_025490895.1 Thaumatotibia leucotreta
CAATTCCGGAGCAAAACCATGACAGAACTCACAATCTCATTGTCAGCAAGCCTCTTTCGAACTACTTCTAGACACTCTTTAACCGGAACATTGGTGAAAAGTGACTCAACATCGAAACTCACCATTAAGTCTCCTGGTTCCAACGTTATGTCCTTCAGAATGTCTATAAAGTGACGGGAATCCTTTACGAAAGACGACGTGTTTCCCACAAGCGGCTGCAACAGGATATAATTAAACGTAAGTTTACGCGATTAAGACCCGTTTGTCTTTACAAACGATTGTAACTCTGTTAAAATATCTTAAAGGTATGTTTATACGGGCCGACAAGTCTAGTGTGCGCACGCGTAACTATTCGATAACAAGGACATGTTTGTAAACAGCTCGCTTGATGCGTTCCTATTTAGGAGTGAAGAATATTCATAAATATCTGCTCAAACCCCAAGCAAGCTGCCAAAGTGGGTAAGATACGTTAGTGTACGTTCGTAACACTTGGATATTATCACGTCTATTCCGTTTTGAATTATGACTAGGAATTACTCGTTTAAGTGATAGGTAATTCAGTACATTCACTATGTTCCGGTTATCCGGAAACCTAGCAAATATTACACCCATCGGATATGCATATCGAGTATTAAGGCTTTTGCCTGAGCATGTACAGAGGTACACTTTAATACATGTAGAAATGGGTCTCTTACGAACCCCTTTCCGTATCCGGTAAAAAAAATCAAAAGTTTTATGCAATTTTTAAATAACTTTGCTAATTATTTGAATGCTACTCAACACTACCTCGTCGTACACGGCTACGCGGGCTCCGGGCTCAGGGCTTTTAGTCTAGAGTTTATGAATGGTCTTCTGCATACCTTAAATGTTGCTTAATGTCCGTTGGAATTTTCGTGAAAACGACTTGTTTACATCGTAATGTTCTATTGACCATAGTTTTCCATATAGCGACAAACTACTATTTTCGTCAATCTGATATAAGCTTTAACTTGTTGAGTTTGGTCTCTTACTGCATTGTCAAAACATCGAAGGTGGTCGTTTTATGCATAACTATGATCAATTGTCCCCAGTTTACCCTATTTGCTATGTCAACATAGATGTTCCCACTGTCAATATCATATGTTACTTATGACTAAACAGGAAATGCCACATTTGAATTCATGCATGTACCTCTTCGTGTGAAACTGTCATTCAAGTGTTCTAGTATTGACCTTCTTTGTAGATTAGATAACAGAGAAATGTATGTCTTGCACTTAACTAGGTATCTTAACCTACTAAAATACATATACAATAGTTACTGGTTTATCGTGTTATTCATCTTTGTCTGATGTTCTGTGTGTGTACCATGAGCTATCGCGGCATTATTAGCGCGCGTTTACTTTTCTATCCCTCCTGAGGGCCTAGTGTAGGTAATAACTTTTAAAAAACGTCTCGATCGCGTTTACGTTTTTCTTCGCCATTTCATACAAATGACGATGAAAACGTAAACGCGATCGAGACGTTTTGTATAAGTTATTACCTACACTAGGCCCTCTCGTTCTCGCGTATAGGCGCGAGCGAGCCGGATAGAAAGCAACCGCCGCGTAGCACATGGTAGGCACACTGAAGTAACCATTTCTTACGAAAAACAATATTACATTGTGCATCAAGGGAGGTAAGTACGGAAGTACTAACGAGAGTGTTAGAATTGAAGAAGGCTTTTAATGACTCGAGTTAGTATTCAGCTTACCGACCGTGATGCATACAATGTTTTTGATCACACTTGCCGACAAAAATAAGTATTAAGACAAAATATTATTAAATGGCGTACTGATATTTCTATTACTCCCTAGGGAATTTCACTTTTCTATTACTCCCGCTACGCATGCAAGCAATGGCTGGCTTAGACAGCAAGTGTGATGAAAAATAGAAGACATGATGTATTCCTCGGGTGAATTACACATGGCATATTCGACACTAAGGCACTGGTCTCTCCGCGAGCAACTAAGCTATGAACTATCGGCTATAAACACGAACAAAAGATACGCACTCCCGTGCAAAAAAAAGAGATTCGGCGATTTTCGCCCGACGGTGATAGCTGAAAGCTGGGCGAGTATCGTTCATAGCTTAGTAGACGCGGTGAGACCAGTGCCTAATGATTTAAACTTTTACGATTATTACTCTTATTTTAACGACTTACGGGTCTTAATAGCGTAAAATAAAATTGCAATTACCTATGTAGCGAATGTAGCGATCTTGGTACTTGGTAACTTGGTGGACCTAGGTACTCCCTTCGTAAACGCATCAAGCGGCGCCTGGGGCCTATTTCTCAAAAGTTACAAAACTCACTCTTCCACTTGTATTACAAGTTACAAGCTTTTTAGAAACAGGCCCCTGGTGCTAGTCTGTTTCCAAAACACTAATGCAGTGTATACACACATAAATTGCATTCATAATCCGGCCCCTATCACCAACGAACATATCAGTCGCTTTTATGGTTTTCCACCTGTAGATATGTATTTAGCTAAATGTACAAACTCGATAGCATATTTCCAAAAAGGCGTAAGACTATAAGAAAAACAAACAAAAATAAGCCCTTTTCAAATGACGCTCAAGTTTTCCTACGAAACTACATATTGGTCTCAGTTCACTTACAAACGCGACGCGAGCTAGACGTGTACCTAATTTTTTATCTGATCTCGAAAATGATAAAATTGATAAAGCTAAGTTGATAGCGCCTATGTGCCAGTGTTTTGTTTTCTCGCGTACTGTTCGGTTGGAAAGTGGAGTGAATTAAAAATGAATTTGACGGAGGATTGGAGCACCACCATGGTGCCTGACAGTACGATGCCGGTGACTGAGTCTCCTGACGTTACGACTTGGCTGACGAATATTTTTTTACAGGTGTGTTTGAAAACCATAGATTAATATTGTAAACTGCTGGTTAAATTAAATGACACTACTGTTATTATGTGTGATGTTTGAAGCAAGCATTGACTAGTCAATGGTTCATGTTGATACTTGATATACAGAGGGTAACAAAAACAGCGCTCCGTTTTAAAGGCATGTCCTGCAAATTGTAGCGCAAGTGTCGAATCAAAACAGGACCTTTAAATAAAAAAAATGTAACGTCTCATTTTTGTGTTAAGAAGTTAGTTGTAGAGTGTGTAGTAGTGTGTAGTAGTAGATAGTTTGTATGAATGACTAACTTTCAAATAACAATAGAATCGATCGTATTTTTTTTGTTAACTATGCCCTTAACTATGTATTTTTTTTGCAATCAACCCTTTTAATAAATTTTTCGGGATTTATATCTATGTCAAAGTTTTTTTTATCATGTTTATGGTATAACTATTAGGACGTCCTGCCTCATTTCACCACTTTTTAAACCCTGGAACTTGGACAATCTGAATTTGGACCGTTGTTTATGTTGCATTCTATAATTTTGATTGCAACGAAAGTTCTGTTGAGACACATGATAGAAAAAAAATATTAGGATTTAATTGAACCGTGCTTTCGACTGTATAGCTTAATGTTTAAATATCTAATTAAGGATTCCTTAAAAACGAAAATAAATAACTATGCAAATTTTTTCAAGCTGCGTGCGAAATTAATTATATGCTGATCTAAATTTACTAAAAATATATTCAAAAACCATAGACCATGACCATCTTAAAAACGGAAATTTTGACAGCTCAAAAATATACTTTAGGTTACTTAGGTACTTTAGGTTATGTTATGTACTTAAAATGCAATATGAAAATTGATTATTAAAAGCTTTTTTTTTGTAAAAATACTTAACTTTATTATTTATTATCATTATAGTATACTTAACCTACAAAATTTAAATAATAAGGTAAATAAATTATATATTTTTACTACCGTGTGGCATGTAATGCTTCCATTAATTCATTCGTATTCGCACAACCTTCAAGGAAAATTCAAGGCAATGATCACAAGAGTCAAACGGCGTAGTCGTATAACAGGAAAGGCTTAATTTCATCCCTCCTACCAGCGAAGTAGAGTGGTAATTTGATACCTCCTAGCAGGGAAGAATATAACCTATTATGGAGAAGGTAGTATAAGTAATGAACGGAATAACTTCTTAATTCTTTAAGTTTTACAATCATATTATAAGATTACAACACTCATTAACTATATTGTAGTATAATTTAAATGAGATCACCGTGTTTTAAGTGTTTAAGTCATGTTATCTTTCTGGGTTTAAACACTCGTTGTTAATAACAATATTTAAAAGAGGTTCCATATCATATTATTTCATTATGCTCCATTATTCAATTTAAATGTAAGAATGATGAACAAATAATGAATGAATTTTAAAACAAGGTTGTTTTCGCATGCTGCGTTAAGGAGGTACAATTTCTATACATAAACAATTGTTAGTCTATATACTTTTAAAATAGTTATTTGCGTCAAATTAACAAAAAAATATACTATTTAATCGTTACTTTGTAGTATCACAGCTAAATCACACTATAAAAACGTACATACATGTTGAATAAACTGTGATTTATACCTATAAACAAAATTTTCTATTGATTGATCTATATGATTTTATTGATGTAGTAATTCTATACAGGGTGTTACACGAGCCACTGAAAACCTTGAACGGGGTGATTTGGTAGATTATACTGAACAACTTTTACTATGGAGCTAACCTAAAAATATCGGTTCTTTTTCATACATTTTGACCGATCGATAACGACATTTTGTATGAAAGAGCCAACATTTTTTTGATATTTCTGGGTTAGCTCCATAGTAAAAGTTATTCAGTATAGCCTAATAAATCACCCCGTTCAAAGTTTTCAGTGGCTCGTGTAACACCCTGTATAACGACGCAGTTGTTTTTCCTATGATCATTTTTATGACAATATTATAACTTCTTAAATCAATTACTATTGAGTGAGATGGTATCTATTTAATATCTAATATGTACATATTTCTATGTGTGTCATATTGTGGCAGCCATATTGCCAGTAACAGGTTCTAGAAGAATTATCTTCTAGAACCTTTTATTGACAATATGGCTGCCACGATATGACACATTCACTATTTTATATAGGTACCTATAATGCAAAATGAGGGTATTGGATACTGAACACAAACTAAAAGCGAATCGAAACCGCATCGAATTAGGAAATCGGTAGTAGGAGTAGGCATAGTAAAGTACTTAGTAAAACAAATCTATAGGTTCATGAAACATGCTCGACACAATATAATATACTTTTCATCACACTTGCTGTCTAAGCGCGCCATTGCTTGCATGCAGCCATGCATAGCCGGAGTAAAGGAAAAGTGAAATTCCCTAGGGATTAATAGAAACGTCAGTACCTGAATTAATCATATTTTGTCTTAAAACTTATTTTTTGCCGGCAAGTGTGATGAAAAACATTGTATGCATCACGGTCGGTAAGCGGAATACTAACTCGAGTCATTAAACGCCCTCCGCCTACGGTGTCGGGCTTCTAACACTCTCGTTAGTAATTCCGTACTTACCTCCCTTGATGCAATTCATGAAGAAATCGGTTAATGTCGTTTTATATTTAATTTTTACACTACATCTTAAAGAGTCATAATTACATTCTAATTTTACCAACATTAGGCACGAAAACTTTAGGCTGACGACCTGTAACTACCATGTCGTGCTAGCTTCTGCCCTTGAGACTTAGATTTATTTTGGAGCACGACGTAAATGTCTGAAATAAAAATTTGGCAATCATAACTCTGACGTCACCTCTTCCGTTTTGCGTATGTGGTATATAGAAATAGAACTGTTGGTAAACAGCGAAAATTTATTTGCCGATTTTTGATCGCCTGAATTAGTAGTTCCAGTGGTTTTTGTTGTCACCCCCATAAGAAAATAAAACTTCTTAACACTTCTTAAAAAAATGTCATCTTAATCGGTTTGTGGTTATTAGTTCCTCAATTAGAAATGCACTAGGATCTTTGTCAGTCCGAAAAACAAAAGTTGTCCACTCGGTCAAAAGTAAACAGCTTTTATAAATCTATGTTACGATTTGATTGCATAGGGCTATAGACCGGGGAACCTAGTTGTACCGTCAATTGTTCTACCCCAAAATTAGTACAGGAATTCCTTAACTTTAGGTATGTCCACCGAAAAGACGATAACCTAAATCTGACAATGACCCATAAATATTTGCGTCTCCTGAAAATATGAACAAAGAGGATAAAAAACTTGCGTAAAGTGAGGATGTTTTTTTTTAATCTAGTGTGGGACCTACCGTTGAATAGGTATTTAATAATAACAATTAGTTTCCTAAAATGAAGTTCTTGCTAAAGTCAATATTTTCGGAGATAACCGATCCAGCTGGCTTATCCTGGATGCTTAGCCAAGTTGCCAATCGCTAGCGCTTGGTAGCGTATCGTAGTTTTCCCTCTCTGTCACTCTTGCATATTAGTGCGACAAAGACAGATAGCTGCCTTTCGTTTACGATTGACGATTAAGCGCTAGCGATTGGCAACTTGTCTAAGCACCCTGGTCACGCGTTTACTGTTTATCGTGCTACTCGTCACTTTCGCACTTTGATACTTGTTAGAACCTGACTGCAATGACGATAAACGATAATCACGGGGCCATCATAAGGTGCGGCTCCACTGACGCGGAGCGGAGCGGAGCTGTGCAAATTGACCAATTACATTCTTCAAATTCAAAATTCGAAACACTTTGATGCGGTCTCATTGGCCGAGCTCCCGCAGCTCCGCTCCGCGTCAGTGGAGCCGCACCTTAACCCTTAAATGCATGACTTTTTCTTTTCGTTCCAAAAACAAAATGTGCATACCTAATGGTGTCACAAGCACGAGAAAAATAGAAAAAAAAATCTGTGGACATATTTTGGGTGGAATTTGTACTACTAATCAAAATTTCGATCATATATTATACATTTTTTGCAAAATCGTGCATGATAAAACATGCAAATATTATTAACTTTTAGATTGAAAAGTATATTAAATTCAGTAATTATAAAATCGCTAATTTTAAAATTCCAATAAAAATATATTTCTTACTTAGTTAAAAACCGCTAAAAGCACGCAACGAACACAAATTTCCGCCATCTTGCTTATAAACACAAGTAAGTTTTTTTAACACACTCCGCTCCGCTCTGCACCGCGTTAGTGGAGCCGCAGTCTTAGCCTACATAATTAAAAAGAAATGTGTTCCCCGGCTCTAAATTTTGGATCTGTGGGTCGGACAATATGAAAAATATCTTGAATAATACAGAATTTAAACTTTTTTGATGCCCGTGAAGTTAGCCACCCCTAACCGTTTGCCCGCAAATGGCATATCGGGATCGTTTGTTCATCGTTCGTTCACGTTTGTTCAGTAGGTTAAATCGTTAGGATAGGATCATCATCATCATCATCAGCCAATTGACGTCCACTGCTGGACATAGGCCTCCCCCAGAGAGTTCCACAAAGATCGGTCGTGAGCTGTCCGCATCCATTGGACACCCGCAACCTTTACCAGGTCGTCGCTCCATCTTGTGGGGGGCCTTCCCACGCTGCGACGTCCAGTGCGTGGTCGCCACTGACACGCAGAAGAACGAAAGTGACTGACATAGCCCGAAGAATCGCCAGGTTGAAGTGGCAGTGGGCTGGCCATATTGCCCGGAGGACCGATGCCCCGTGGGGTCGGCGTGTTCTCGAGGATAGGATCGTAACATTTTTTTTTAAAGGTGGCTATCTTCACGAGCATACTATTTTGAACATAATTGGCCGGTTTTGAATAACTACGGAACCCTACACGGAGCAGTTTTAGTGTGAAGAGTGGTAACCCTTTATGACATACTTACTTGGATAGTTTATCATTTATTTCCTCACTGCTTTAAAAAACATTGTTGGTAACACGTTTTAAGAATATTATCCTCCACTTTGCACAATGTACTGTTATCAGTCGGGCTATCAACATTTCCATTAATTTATTTTTAAAACTGAGACTGAGACTTTATAATACCTTCAAAGTATAACAAAAATACTGACGATCCATTTAAGAGCCCGTTCAGTGTCGTATTATGATTAGTAAAAAGTAGGAGAAATAGTTACGATACAAATGCCAAAAAATTTTAGTTCGAAACGAGTGGCGATAATTTAAAACATGACCGAAGGGAGGGAGAAGGAAGACGGACAAAAAAAAACGAAAAACTGTTTCCCTCCTCTCGCAAGGGTGAAGTTTGCTGGGATACTCGTGCCCACCGTGTGTAAAAACGAGTTTCCATGTACGACTTGCGTATTGTATGATTTGTTGCTACAATGTCCTATGTTGTTATGGTTAGATTGAAGTGTATCTAACAGTATACTGTGTAGCAAACTGCGTAGTGTAGTAAACGTGCGCAAGGATGCAATTATGTCACATAAGGTTGTGTGCTCAATTCTAGCGCATTAGCATTCGGTTGTCGTACACTCGGCTAAAATAATCGAGTGTTAATTCGCAACATTTTGCTAAAGATTCCTTAATATTGGTAGCTATTTATGTGTTTGTTGTCTAATGGGTGAAAATATATATGTAAGGTAAGATGAAACGGTTTTTTTAGTGGGGTAAGACAAAAAGTCGTCCTTCTGGCTCAGCGTCTGCTGGTAGCTTTTTGTCTTACCCCATTAAAGAAACCGTTTCAACTTACCCCACCTTACCTTAACATTTAAAAATGAAGAGATCTCAAAAATTTTGTACATTTGGATTTTGGATCACGTCTTCAATATTGATAAAAAATCGTAGGCTGGTAGAGTCAATGATGCTGAGCAAGATCCACACCACATTTTCCAAAATGTTTGTACGCAACTTTCTTGTTATCAAAAATGTATAAATAGGAATCTGGCAACAAAAAAAGCAAAATAGTACATTACGACACAAGTGTGAAAAATAGGAAATCCGAAACGAGTGGCGATATTGAACACGACCGAAGGGAGTGTTTTAAATCGACACGAGTTACGAATTTCGTTTTTTCACGTGTCTCGTTCGACGTTTTTTAGTGCAGATGGACCTCCGAAGTTTTGAACCTGACGTAAAATGACTCACTTCTTGCACTAGAGCCTAAAAAGGACACCATCTGTACTAAAAACTACTTTTTATCAATATTGAATACGTGATCGAAATGTAGGTACGGTCGGCTCTAATAATATGTATACGATTTTGATCCTTATGCCTTTGACATACGTTCCGAAATGTATAGGTACATATTATTATTTGGGGGAGGCCTATGTTCAGCAGTGGACGTCTTTCGGCTGATATGATGATGATGATGATGACATTATTAGACGTGACTGTACGCACTTTTTTGAGAATTGTTCATATACGGTTTTATTCAGTAGGTATGAGTGTATGACAGTATAGCCTAATGTACAGTCAAAGACAAAATAAAGTGTACACGAAATGTTCAAAAATAGGTCCCAGTGCACTCTAATTGTGTGTAATAAGAACGTCGTAACATATTTATGAGCGGATTCTTTCGATACTTCTTTTTGCACTTGACTGTATGACGTTTCATTGACGGTATAGCATATGCATATCTGAGAGATAGTTTAAGAGCTCTCGACAAAAACTGATAAACTATATCTCGCGATAGCCGATATTCTATATAAACCTAGATTCATTAGTTACGGCAGATGATAAACCTGTCATTGTTCGACAAAATTAGACATAAAATAACAAATTTTTACTATGTACCCATAGAAGCGGCTAAAGACTGGTGTTTAACCTTTTCGACGTTACGCCAATAAAAAGCCGTCACCAGTGTCAAAATTGAAACTTTAACTTTACGTGGGTGGTCTATATTGCTCTATTTGGCAGACCTTCGGTGCCGATATATCAGTCATTGGCATTAAAAGGTTAATAAAGCCCACACGGTGACGTCTTGACTTTGTACCACTTGTTTCAGTCGAGATTAGGTCTGAGTAGATACTTGAATATTATCTTTCAAGACCAAAATTTCCCATGTACTCCGTAGCATAGTAAGATGGAACTTTCTCGATCTCATTGTAGTTTTTTTATGGTTTGGGGGCAGACAAGCACAGTGTTACAGACTGCCAGATGGTAAAAAGCAACCAGAGCTGCGACCATATATAACATGGACGTCTAATGCCAGCTCAAAAATTCCCTCAAAAACAATTCTCCAATTGTGCCAAGATGGGCAGGATATAGCGCTTTTCTTAACACCGCGCATATTTCGGCGCAACATCTTTGACAAATGTTTATATAATATAACAAATCAAAACTTTAACGGACCAATCACAACTATTTTAAAATGGCGGTTTTAATATTTATAGGTTGATATTGAAATTCATTTTCATTACCATGATGCATTGAAGAGGGGGAGACAATTGTCAACTAAAATTCAGGACCGTTTTTGAAAGGCAATTTAGTATGACGTGCGGAAAAATGGTTACGAAAATCAGAAAACTTTATTACTGGAACAAATCATGCCTTCTTTGGATTGAGGCAGTGACAAAGACAGATGCCCTTAGATATCTTGATTCCTTAAAAACATGTTTTTTTATAATGGGGGTTTTTCAAGAAAGTATCTTAATTTTAGGGGATTTTAGCTTGATCTTTAAGGTTAAATAAAACTTGGAGTTGGTAACCCTAGACAAAGGTCACCTCTCTGCTTCTGCCGTTGTGCGTCTTTCCCAAAAGAGCCGACATTTAGTAGAAGTAGACCTAATAGTTTCGAAATATAATAAAGTTGATGTAACGATATCTTTTCCTTGAATACCTTGTTATTTTTATCGTGCACTGCACTTGTTTTGCAACACACATTATGTGCAATCAAGGTATTTGATATACTGATTATTAATGCAACGACCTATCTTGTCTGGTTTGTTACAAAATAATAATATATCTCAAAAATTATCAATACCTACTCGTATTAGAAGCGGATAATTTAAACTAAAATATATTCATGTGTGTTAAATAAGTTAAATAACTCAAAGACCGTATGAATAAAATACGGTAAGACGTCGTGAATATATAAACATAGTTGCATTTAGATTTGGTTTTATTTACATATTCGTAAGAACGTAACATTAATAAAGAACTAAGTCAAGGTGAAAAGTAGCTATCATAAAAGTGGTGTTGTGCGTTTTTTATGACTTAGGCTCTAGTCTATGCTATACAAAGTGTAACAAAATAGTGATGCTCCGTATGCGCCCGCTCCGTTTCCATATCGCACCGTAAATAAAAACAAATTGAACAAAATCATTTTTTATGGAGCGTTGGCCTTTTCCGTTGGCGTTCCATACAAAATTCCGTACAAAAAAATATTTTTTTAGCTTTGTTTGTTACTACACTACCATAGTTTAGTGGGGAGGCTGAAAGCACGCCGCTCGGACGAGGCTTCCAGCACCCAGCTGAGACTGTCCTTATGTCACATATTTTTTGTATACACAATAAACTGCGATCATATATAACATGGACGTCTAACGCCAGAATGCCCCCAAAACCAATTGTTCAATTGTGCCAAGACGGGGAGGACATACAGCTTTTCGTGACACCGCGCATACTTCGGCGCAACATCTTTGACAAATGTTTATTGCATATCGCCACAAAACAGAAGTTCTGTGCATATCGCCAATCAAAACTTTGATCGACCAATCACAACTATTTTTAAATGGCGGTTTAAGTTTTTATAGGTTGCCATTCAAATTCATTGCCGTGATGCATTGAACAGGGGGTGACACTTGTCAACTAAAATTCAGGACCGTTTTTGAAAGGCAATTTAGTATGGCGTGCGGCTTCCATGTTTTATTTATTCGTAGACAATAAATATTATAAGCTTTAAAACTTTATTGTAAGAACACAGCATAATTTGTATTATTAGTGACAATCAATGTTAAAATATTATCGAACCGGGTTACTCACGTATTTAAGTCAATTATTGCTCGACATGTTTCTACCCATACGTAACGCGTGGCTGAGGGTGCTCCGGACGAGGACCCTCTTAATGGATCGAAACATGTCGACAATACGTGATTACCCGGTTCGTTAATATTTTAATATGTTTGCGTCTCACGTTAGTTATAATTCTACAATGTTTTTTTTTCTTATGTCAAAAGCGTCGATGCGGTTGCGGTCCACTTTTCTTGTTGACTAGGGATTCCTAAAAAGGAAAATAAATAGTGAAATGGTCTTGAGCTCGACCTCAGAGCACGCGCTTAATAAATAATCCCTCCGTAGCGCAAATATTTGCTCAAACTATTGTACCTACTTGTATTCTTTATACACGCTACACGCGTCCGCAGTATAATTAATAATTACATTGTATATCGTCGGTTGATAACCTAAACTTACTAAACTGTCCTGCTCATCTTGGCACAATTGAACAATTGTGTTTGAGGGCATTTTTGAGCTGGCTTTAGACGTCCATGTTATATTATTGGTCGCAGGTTACCGCGTACCACAATCGGCGTGTTGCGTCCCTGTCACACTTACGTATGAATTTGCAAGTGCAACAAAGAGGCACTGTTTCTGTTAATTAATTTAATCTCACTTACTGTACAAGGTATGTACTGGTAGTTTATTCGGCAGCTAAATATATAGCCGAAGTCTCTTGATTGGTCGATTTCTCGTTGGTAAGCGATTGCCCAATAGTCCGATACGCAAAGAGAATTAACCTTCGATAACTCACAAGTCTGATTTTCTTTTTTAATCAGTTAGATCGCATCTAGTTTTCATGAGGAAAAATATTTTATAACAGATTGGAGTGGAGCTTTAGGTATAAAGTAGGTATTTGTAAACGACCCCTCTAAATCTGTTAAAAGATTATACAAGTGCATTTTCTTTGCACTATACCATTCTATTAAGCTATTTAGTCACTGTATGGGATTATCTAACGGTTTTACCAAGAGATGATTATCTCGTAAGTCAAAACAAAAGAAAAATTGGGTGGCTCACGGAAAAAACATAAAAGTGCTCTGTAATAACTTTTATGTGCTGAAAAGAAAACCAAGGAAGGGGCAGTTTTGATTTATAACTAATTTCTCAGTAGCTTTATTTTTAATTGCAACTTAAAGTTTAAAAAAAATATTTTCACGTGAAAAAAACACTTATAAATTTCCAAGTGCGTTTGTTCGATGCAGTGACGTGTTAGTAATAGTTGAACAGAAAATATAACAAATTCATAAATAGCTTCGAATTGCGCAGTCTTATCACTCTTACGCGGAATTTAAATCTGCTGCGTCCTGAGCGGGAGTCGAGCCGACCAATCGCGTGCGCCCGCGCCACGCCGCGTCATGGCCGTAGCAACCCGGCGATGGGGTGTTCGCCGCGTGAACTAGGATTCGCGTCCATTATCAATTTCTGCATGATTTCTGTTAATGTTTCTATGAAAATGAAGTATATTACAAATTAAGTACAAAAATACTACTTAAATTAAATTTGGTAATTCTAATTCGTTGAACACATTATTTATGACCATTTTTTTTAAATTACGTAATAAGTTAAGTGGTAAAAAGAACTTATTAAAGATATTATAATAACCTTATCTGTTACCACATATTATAATACTCTGAATACCTACTTACAATGAGTAAATATCGCGTAAAAACCGAGTAAAAACCGGCCAATAGCGAGTCGGACTCACGTACGAAGGATTCCGTAGGTATAACGTGGAAAACGTATTTTTAGGACGACAAAAGACAATATACAGGGTGCAGCCGGTAATAGGAGCAATAAATTAAAATATAATTAGTATTCCTCAAACCTGACAACTTTTGTTCCACAACTTTTTTAAATGATGTAATCTGTAGGTGCTTACTTTTTCATCGAGGGGCCGCACATAGTGTGCCACTAAGAGGGATAGACATAGTCACTTACTACTAAGAAGATACTTGTGTGTGTGGCACTTAGTGACGTATTCAACGCATTTGTCTGGCACTTACATTTAGCATCTAATGCACATACACACAAAAAATAGTGGCACAGTGATAAGGACGGACGATTATCGTTCCTTTTCACTTCCACTAGTAAAAAGTTTCATAAGACCATCCCTTTCGTTCTTGCTATTATTATAACGTTGTCAAATCCATATTAATCCTACATTCATGTTTTTCATACAAACTAAATAGTATTTTCAATGTACGTCAACATTTAGCCAACTTGACGTCTCATGTCATAGTACTAAATTGACAAACATTGCAGTACATTGCGTCTTCTAAAAAACGATCATTACCTCTATGATATTACCACCCAACAATACCACCGCAACTGCGTCGAAGTCGAAACCCAGCAGATGCGATGATGACATGCTCTCTCGTACCTCCGGATTATTCCCGCCTGTTACTAACACTTTGTTACCGCTGGTAACAACTAGGAATTTTTTTCCATCTCTTACCACTATGTGCTAGGTTCTTACAACTGAGAATGTTTTTACCACTATATTCTACTACTACTATATTGTTACCACTAAAATAAGTTGTAACAGATGGGAAAAATATTCGATATTAAATATTTCCATATAAGGAATAGAAAAGACCCGGTATCGGTAAGAAATGGGAAAAAATTACCAGCTGTATTTAAAAATTATTATTCTTTATTATTTTGTCTAGTACTGTTTTTTTTCATTTCTTACTTAAATCACTTTTACTATTCCACAATATTAAAATAGTACATTACGATACAAGTGCGCAAAAGAGGAAGTTCGAAACGAGTGGCGATAATTTAAAACACGACCGAAGGGAGTGTTTTAAGTCGACACGAGATACGAACTTCCTTTTTGCACGTGTTTTGTACGACGTTTTTCAGTACAGGTGGCCCTCTGAAGTTTTAACCTGACTTAAAACGAACCACTCCTCGCACTAGCGCGAGAAAAAAACGCCACCTACTGAAATATTTTTTTTAGTACATATGGTGCTACTTTTTATGCCTATGTATAAACTTCAAAGGGCAATATGTACTAAAAAACGTCGTTCGATACGCGTGCAAGTACTCCCTACGGTCGTGTTTAAAATTATCACCACTTGTTGCAAATTTCCTACTTTTTGCACTTGTATCGAAATGTACTATTTTTTTTCAATATAGTGGGGTCCACTATCAACAACATATTTAAAAAAAAGGTTATATTCTATTACATATATGTATATAAGGCGTTGCACGCTTTCTATACGAGCATGTAAGGTTCTGGCAGAATATCAGCGATGTGGCTTGCCGCATCAACATGCTGAGCCAGCGCCTATTCTCTGCCACGACACATGGTAAAAACAACTATTTATTGTTTGTAATTCTTTTGCAAGTTAGTTTTAAGTTGCATGCCTTTTGTTTGTTAATTTCTCTGTTTTTATACCTACCATGTAAGTTGTGGAAATTGAATAAAGTCTTTATCTATCTATCTATCTATCTATTCAGGTATTTAATCACAAATATTTATCCCACATGCTACCAGTTACCACTAAACTAAAGTACTTGTGGTAACTACAGGGATCTTTCCCAGTAACAAAGTGGTGGTAACTGTAGGAAATAACCTTTTTATTTCCCATCTTTTACCAGGGGTAACTATTGGAAATTCAAATTCCCAACTGTTACCACTAAATTAAATGGTGGTAACTACTGGGAAAAATATTCCCATTAGGGTTTCGTCTGAAAGGGCTTGTTCTATACATTCCAAAACAATTTCGTATAAAGTGGCTTGTATGTTTTAATAAAAACAAACACATTAACTTGGTAATGACAACTGGGATTTATTTTTCCCAGCTGTTACCACTGGTGAGTGTTGGATGGTAACATATGGGAATAACCCATTTTGACATTCGTCAGATGTAGATTGTAGGACATGCTCCCAGAACTGGTTTTCTAATCAAGTTCTGTACCAAAACCGAGAAATTCGGGTTATTCCCATCTGTTACCATTACATATACCATCCTTCCGTCAGGGGTGGTAACAACTGGGAAATTTTTTCCCATCTGTTACCAGTACTAACTACTGGGAATTCGAATCAAATCAAATCAAATCAAATCAAATCGTTTATTTGCAAGAATACAGTAGGTATATAATAGCTGTTATCATTTTAAAGTGCACCTCTACCCACAATAGAGCATGCAAATATTAAAAGTACTTATATTAAAATGTCATGCAAGCGATTATTCAAAATAATACTCAATAGTTATTATTAAAATCACATAAATTACAATTCAACAAGTCGTCATGTCATAAAGGAAATTAAATTATTAAATACTTATTACAATTAGTTTTCATTTAAGAATTCATTAATAGAGTAGAAACATTTATTCAATAGCCATTTTGTTAAACATGTCTTAAATTGGTTTGGCGGGCGGTTTTTAATGTCATTCGGTATCTTGTTGTAGACCTGTATACCCATACAATACGCATTGTTCCTATATATTAGGGTCTTGGCGAGGGGCAAATGCAACCGTGATCTATTTCGTGTGGACCTTGGGAAGATTTGGGTGTGTGTAGGGAACATCTCAGGATGCTTTCGTACGAATAATGCCATCTCTTTTATGTACATGCAAGGTAAAGGCAGGATTCTGGTCGCTTGAAATAGTGGTTTGCAAGGCTCCAAGTAGTGTGTATTGCATATTGACCTAATACATTTTTTTTGGACTAGAAACAATTTTTTCATGTCCACGGAGTTTCCCCAGATTAGTAATCAGTAACTCAGGATGGAAGACACATAGCTATGATAAGCAACTAGTGCAACATCCTTAGAACTCGTGGTGCTTAGTCTTCGCAGAGCAAATACATATTTATCAAGTTTGGCACATAAGTCCATAACATGGTTTTTCCAATTGAAAGATTGATCAATCGTCACGCCAAGGAACTTTGTGCTGTTGACTTCATCTACCTGCTCGTTACCATGTCGAATATCCAACTCTAAACTACTACTTTTTGGTGTCTTGAATTGCATTACATGAGTCTTACTTACATTAATTTTCAATTTATTATTATTTAACCAACTAATTACATTCACAAGAGCATCGTTTATGTCATCATTGAAATTCGTAATGTCATTTGCCTTAATTATTAGAGTTGTGTCATCCGCAAACATGATACAATTGTGGCCAACATGGTCTGGCAAATCGTTGATGTACAATAGAAAGAGTAATGGACCTAGTATGCTTCCTTGTGGTACACCATTGCGGTTATACTTAAACTCTGAGCGGGTTATTACTTGTTCTCTGGTATCAGCATCAATGTGATATAATTCTGTGCACTGCTGCCTATCAGTCAAGTAACATCTTAACCATCTGTGTGCATTTCCTCGAATACCATAACTTTCTAATTTACGCAGCAATATTGAATGATTAACAAAATCAAAGGCCTTACTTAAGTCGAGAAATATGGCTGCCACTGTAATCCTTTCGTTTAGATATTCTGTTATCAGTTTTATCAAGTTAAAGCATGCCACGGTGGTTGAACTGTCTTTTCGGAACCCATATTGGCTATCGTTCAAAATGTTGTGTGTATTTAAAAATGAAATCAGCCGTGTGTGCATTGCTTTTTCAAAAATTTTTGAGATAATGGGTATAAGAGAAATAGGTCGATAGTTATCCAAACACTCTCTTTCCCCTTTTTTAAAAATAGGTTTGACTACAGAAGTTTTTAATGTATCAGGGAAACAACCTTCTGTGAATGACAAATTGATTATGTGTGTCAATGGTCTCACAATGTACATAGCACTCAGCTTGATGACTCTAGTACTAACACAATCTATGCCTATCGCGTTGCTTGCATTCAGCGATAAAATAATTTTATATGTATCGTCAAAACTAAGAGGTCTAAGGAATATAGTTTTCTGAGAATTCGTTTTTAAGCTAGGATAGTTGAAATCGGAATAATTTACTGCAGATTAATTATTAATAAAGAAATCATTGAAGTGGTTTGCTATGTCAGATGGGTTGAAATATTTTACTCGGTCTTTTTCTATACAATCTATGCTATTAAATTGAGAAGATGTTTCATTTATAATTTGCCATATTGCTTTAGATTTACATTTTGCCGATATTATACGTTTCTTGTTGTGTAGCTGTTGCGATTTCTTAATACATCTTCTCAATATACTGGTGTATTGAGTATACTTTAACTTGTTTGCAGACTTGTTTGTTTTCTCCTGTATATACCTTAAATAAAGCCTTTTTTTATTGGCACATGCACGACGTAAGCCTTTTGTAAGCCATCTGTTATTTGACTGTTTATTTTTAATTTTAACTTTTACGTATGGGAAACACAATTCGTTGAACATGCACAATATATCATGGAACTCGTCGTCGAATTCCCACCTATTACCACCAAACCGGGTGGGTGGTAACTACTGGGAAAAAAACCCAGTAGTTACCACCAATTTCGTCAGTGGTAACAGATGGGAAAAATAATTCCCATCTTTTACCACACTTTATAATTTTTACCTCTTATGCGTTATAATACCTAGTAGCCACTGTGTTCTTAGGTGAACATTTCTAGGGATAATAAGTTATAGTTATACCTATAAAGTTTTATAAGTACAACTAATAAAATAAGTTACACTGCTCTTATTCAAAACAAAAATAGGTATGTATGGTGTAGTAGTTACCACCAACGTAAAAGGTGGTAACTACTGGGAATTCGTTTTCCCAGTAGTTACCGGGTGGTACTAAGGTGGTAACAGATGGGAAAAAAAATCCCAGTTGTTACCACACCTGACGGAAGGGTGGAAACAGATGGGAATAACCCAGAAATTCCCGGTTCTCGACACACTGTGAACCGAAAACCGGCCCTGGATTGACTTTTTTCTAAATGTGTATTTTGGATGATTGATCCTTACGATTAGGATGTTTTTTATTGTAATTATAACCACATGGGATTCTATGCACTGACAGAGGTATTTCAATCTTTTTTTACACGCGCGAGATCAACAAACGGCGTGCGGAGTTCCCGCGTAAATCTCCCGTAAGAGTGATAAGACTGCGCAATTCGAAGCTATTAATGAATTTGTTATATTTTCTGTTCAACGATTAATAACACGTCACTGCATCAAACAAACGCACTTGGAAATTTATAAGTGTTTTTTCACGTGAATAGAAATTTTTTAAACTTTAAGATGTAATTATAAATAAAGCTACTGAGAAATTAGTTATAAATCAAAACTGCCCCTTCCTTGGTTTTCTTTTCAGCACATAAAAGTTATAACAGAGCACTTTAATGTTTTTTCCGTGAGCCACCCAATTTTTCTTTTGTTTTGACTTACGAGGTAATCATCTCTTGGTAAAACCGTTAGATAATCCCATACAGTGACTAAATAGCTTAATAGAATGGTATAGTGCAAAGAAACTGCACTTGTATAATCTTTCAACAGATTTGGAGAGGTCGTTTACAAATACCTACTTTATACCTAAAGCTCCACTCCAATCTGTTATAAAATATTTTTCCTCATGAAAACTAGATGTGATCTAATTGATAAAAAACAGAAATTACACTTGTGACATATCGAAAGTTATGGATAAAAACAAGGCTTCGCGTATCGGACTACAAGCGCATGCCCTTAACTTGTCGCCGTGCCACAGATTACATATTAAACTCATTTGAGAGATACACCACAGTCTGTACATTTTCCGAGTGTTTCAAGTTTTCCGACAGTTGACCATTTGCTGCTAAATACAATATAAAGATTTAAAAAATAGTGCCACTCTCGTCAGTGACCGCGCTTGGAATGTTTTTTTTTGTGTTTTTAATTGAAAACCAAGCTTTGCCTTTGTTTAGTGGGCATCATCTATTTACAATAATTTTGTAATATGTTTATACTTATTCGTGATTATTGCGAGACGTGTTTCACGAGAGAGACAGATGTTTGGATCTATTTTTGGTTAACGCTAGGTACCTACTGCAGAATGAGTAATAAATGAGATATAATAATAAGAACGGAAATCTATTATTGAGTAAGAATGATATGTCTCATCTTTTGTAGTGTAATCTATAGCCAGGCTGCACTAGGTTCAATGAACTTATTTGCAATGTCTACGTGCATTATAAATATTTGATTAGATCCATTATTCTAATAGTGATATGTTTGTTTTATAAATAGTATGAATAGCGGAGCAGGTATTAATGCAAAGGATTTTATAAATACCTAAACATGGACTGCGCAAATCGTGAGACGTTTTATAATTAATTTAAACGAAAACGATGTCTTGCTTTCTGTACAGTCGGCGTTAAAGATATCACTACGCTTCAGATGTCAAATCAAAACTATACAATGTGTTTTTTTTTTCGTTAAATTAATGGAACAATGGTTAAATGAATTCGGTGTATGGTTGATACGATATATATTTTTTTAATATGTGCATGGCAGAACAACAGCGTTGCAAATTGTAACAAAAGCAGAATCCAATGTCTACATTTTCCTTATCGCGGACAATGTTGTTTAATTTATTGTTTTACGTGTGGCATTGTTGACTTATTATTTTCTTCTTTCAAATACGGGTTATAAAAGAACAATTCTAAAAAAGTTTGTACAGTCTAAGACAAAATAAGCTGTACACAAAAATCGCACCTTTAGTGCAACAATGACCTAATTTCCTAACTATTAGTTAGGACACTGGGTCATTGTTGTACTAAAGGTGCGAAATGTTAAAAAATATGTCCCAGTGTACTCTAATTCTGTGTAATAAGAACGTCGTAACATATTTATGAGCGGATTCTTTCGATACTTATTTTTGAACTTGGCTGTACATTTGGATTACCGTCTTCGGTATTGATAAAAATTAGTAGGCTGGTCAAGTCAATGATGCTGAGCAAGATCTACCATAATCACCACATTTCCCAAAATGTCCCAGAAAGTTTCTATGGAAGTTTCCTTGTTTGTTCCTTTACATTTTTGGTAACCCAAAAAATTTTGGATATTTTGGGAAACGTGGTGGATCTTGCAAAAGTTGCAGTTTGCTAGAAGACCAATGAAACCAAGACCATGGAATTCCTTGATTTGTGTTCAACTTCTTAGCATCATGTAAACAGCTCTTATAAGGTCATCTGTAATTGGCTATATTCATAGTACATTAGTTTAAGTTCTTATGAATTGTAATGCTGTTGATGTACCGAATAAAATACAATAAAACTACCAGAAAAATAAAAAATAAAGATGTTATCAGTGTCGAATTTGAAAATAGAAAAAAAAAAATTGAAAACGCTACTACTAATGAGGTTTATCCACTCAATTGCTTTTGGTAAATGTAGTTACCAGCTGTCACTCTTATTTTACATAGGAATAAAGCTAAACCAATATTTCAACAAAGCAAATGAGTGGTCATGAAAATAACGGGGTCCGCAACAAACCTGTAAATATGGTAACTTGGTAACACACTGTATTTGTTTGAAGGACCTCCTATCTTCTGCAATCTAATCATTGCCGTCAAAACTGTCTCTTCCAAGTACCCACTTGTATCTATAGGTACTATCGAGACCAACCCAGATGACTTTCTTCTGTTTTGGGAGAAGCCAGATCGTGTCACAGATAGTGTCACATTGTAGACTGATATGACGTTTTTAAATGTCTTCTCCATTCTATTTTCGTATACTTGACAAGGGGCCGTTTACAAATACAGGGCCGGATTTGGGGGGGGGGGGGGGACACAACCTCCAGCTCGGCTCGGAAGATTCCGTTCTTTAACGCTAAAATTTAATTTCAGATAATGCTAGTTTCCGATTATATTTATGATTCCACGAAAAAAATTGTCTACTTTATTTAGAAAATAATTAGGGGGCCTCCACTCCTTTGTTGCCCCGAAGCCTCTCAACCTCTAAATCCGGGCCTGTACATATATACATCATCAGCTTATATTAGTCCACTGCTGGGCAACGGCCCCTCCTTCGCCTAAGCGCATGGCGCATTACGAGGTAAATGCCCATAATCGTTGGCGATCGCAGTAGTGTGTCCACTACTTTGAGGATTTAGTAATGGAGTCGGCTTCATATCGTTTCCCCTCTGCCAAAGACTTTGGCCAAGAATTTGTACATTGACCAAACCTGTTTATAAAAACTAGTCAGATGATAAAAACAGTCTTGTAATCGTTATGTACCCGTAACAAGCTCCGTCAAAATGTCTGTATGTGCTATGTATGGATTCAAAACTCGTTCAAATACATCATGTATAGGTACAAAATATGCGATACTATTTCATATCTTGCCTTTATTTGTTTATATTACAACATTTTATTACATAAAATTGTTCAAGAAAATCAAGTACCAGCGAATCGATAGCAAAATCGGTTTCAAAAATATCGCACACAATTCGTATTTTCATTTTTGACTGATGGAGAAAGTTTGACATTTATTGTATTCTCGTATTTAAGGTTAATAAGGTCTACCCATCTTTAAATTTTGTAGGAAATATCAGACTTAGTGAATCAAGTAAGACAGAAGACTCTGCCTTGGTCTAATGTTAAGCTTATATGTAAGCCAATAAGGTTGAATATTTATTGCGCTTATTTGGAATACGTATTACGCGCGAAAATACATAGTGATGTGTGTGTAGGTATAAAATGTCGAGATACGGACACTTGTGTTTACGTATATTAGTGTTCTCACAGTAAGTAAATAAAAACACAGTCTTATCGAATTCAATAACTTCATTTTTACAAGTGCTACTTAACGCTAGTTGGACCTATATTATAAATTGTATTTAGGTACTTACTAAAATATCACTAAGGAATATCAATATCACCGGCCTTATTGCAAAATCTTGTATGTATACGCACCTACGCACCTTGTACCTACGTACTTGTATTCAAATTGTATTCTTACGAGTATTCACAATTAAGCCTCAGTGAGTTTTACCCCAGTTAACTAAAACTTTCTTACTACAACAAAATAAATAATACTCGTATGTACACTCGTATGGACATACATTGTTTTCTTTCACAACCGCTAATTAATATTATAATTGATTTACGGATTTCGAAATGCACGTGATTGACCAAGACTTTCCTTACAGTTACAGCCTTCGTAGTCAAAGATCGCGATAAACGAAAACATAATCAATTGAAGTAGGTTAATGGCAAGACATTCAGGCGGTTTTGTATTAAAATTGGTTGATTAATTAGTAACTGTTACTAATTGTCTGTTTACTTTTATTTAAATACTCAAAACAACAATATATAGTACCAAGGTGAACGTCAATCTATGACGTTTAGAAAAATATATCGATACGATAATCTTCAGACACTTGAAAGCCATATTAATCGGTTCGATTACACCTACGTCGATAGTTTGAAATTGTGTCCGCATAGAAATTTTACTGTATTAGTGTGATAATTTAACTTAGTGTTGTGGTATTGTTTAAGTGTGCGTGAGTAGTAACGAGAAGAAGAAATGCCTTTGTAGTTAGATCGTTTACATGTGTGCTACCTCGTCCCCCTCGGAAATTGGCAGAATGTTTTGTTAGGAAAGTTATAGCGATACCGTCTCCCCCATACTAAATCCTCAAAGGTCCACTATGATGATGCTGCTGCCCATCAATCTTCAAGTCACTGACACTTCAATCCCTTAGCCGACTCTTACGACTCTCACGAGAAGAGTTGGGGTGGTGACAAATGTATTCTTACTGCCGTCACCACTTGCCACGGCCGTTTGAAACTGCTTAAATATGTCATATTTTATTCACGTGAGGTTTACATTTCAACTTAATATAACCACGGACATTAAAGGGCCAATTTGTTTAAATTTTCTTCCCTACTTGTTATAACAAAGTTTTGTTCATGTTAATTCTAATCAACATCACCAGCTCAACCAACTGATTTGATCCCAATAGAACTAAGAGAAAATTGTCGTATAGTTTTCCTATACAACTTGTTTCCTGAGTCCCTAATGGTAAAATAGGTCCTTAAATAATATAACACGTATATATGTCTACGTAGTCCTTTGACATCTAGAGATATTATCAAATTATCTCCTTAGATTTTACGTATCCAGTACATTGTAAAGGTTTTTATCTGCGAATTTAAGTGTTTTATGACACGTTGACGCTGTTTGTTGATATGATAATAAATTATATTTTCGTGACGACCTATATTTATAGAGATTTGCATTACTTTGTTTAAACCTTCATTTTGATTACTTTGTCATTAATTTACAATTTTGTATGCGACATTGAGATTTCACCTCGCATGTGATTTGAATAACTGTTTCGGAGGTAACATAAACGAAGCATTATTTTCAGGTTCGACTCTTTTCGTGTTTTGCTTTTTTAGCTGTCTTCTTTCCAGTGATTGTCAATAATTTTCTTGTAATTTTGTGAGTACCTATGTACAGTATGTATAATACTTTATACCTATAAATATGACGTAAGCTACATATACGTTAGCTATGAAGTATTGTTCATAGACTTACCAAATTTGAAGAGAAATTGATAACCCCTTAAAATACAAAATACGAAAAATGTTAAACCAGAAATTAATGATTACTCTTGATTTACCACATCTATAAGTAGTTTTTATTAAGATGATAAATGGTGTACAGACAGATGTACAGCGACTATTGGGAGGTGCGAGGTGCGAGGTGTAGAGGTACCGTAATATTTTATGTAACAGTTTCATTAGAGAGGTCAAAAAATATGAATGTAAGCGTGAGTACGATATAAAACTCCGGTGTATTTATAAGTTTTTACACCACGTCACATAAAATCATTGTTAAAACATTTAAACGTAAACATTTACTTAAAGCGTAGTTTTAAATAAAATCTTAGACAAATACAAGTTTACAGCTGCTTAAGTAGATTATTAATTTATTACAATTGTCTTTACCTCCACAGAGACGAGAAAACAGGTAGAAAACGTGCCAGCTCACGTGTTACATTGTAAGGTTGATACATTTTTCCTGGTTCCGTAGCCAAAATACCTCTACAGTATATTTATAATGTTCTCACTTTTATCGTTTAAAGGGCATGACTATTATTAACCTTTTGACCGCCAGACGGCATAGGAATATGCCGAACTCCAGACGCCACGCATTGTCGATTATTTAAGCGAAATTGAACTATACGAATTACCGCGTAAGTCGCTATTGTTTCGGGGACGTTGACGGCTGTAGCCGTCGTTGGCGTCGTAGTCACGATTTCCGTTGTCGTCTATGGCCGACTGTGGCGGTCAAAGGGTTGACGGTGATAAAAAGAGACTTCCACTTGTATTACAAGTTACAAGCTTTTGAGAAATGGGCCTCTGGTCTCTTCGGTCTCGTACGTTATTTGAACTACTATGGTAAAACGCTATATGCGGCACAAGGAGTTGATAGACCTAGGGGGCTACCACGATCTGCTACTGCGATTCAGTTTAGGACCAAATTTAAATTGCTCACACATCGAGCTCCAAAGAATAACGTCAAAAACTGACAAGTGAACCTAAACTGAATCGCGTTTAACCTTTTCACCGCCACAGTAGGCCATAGACGACAACAGAAAATTGTGACTACGACGCCAATGACGGCACTGGCCTACAGCTGCGCCAATGCAGTAGGAACGTGGGACGCCGTAAAGTTCACTGTTCAATTTCGCTTAAATAATCGTGAACGCGTGGCGTCTGGATCTCGGCATATTCCTTCGCCGTCTGGCCCCCCAGGGCCTTAAGGCTACGAAAACACTTGTCCAACTTGTAGACCATCTAAACTTTGGAACAAAATCATAATTATCATTGTTTTCTTTCTTTTCAGCGCGCCGCAACCACAGGGAGCTTCTGGCAGGGTTTCCTTGCATCGTTATCCGTGGTCATAGTCTCAGAGTTGGGCGACAAAACCTTCTTCATCGCCGCCATTATGGCGATGAAACACCCACGCGTCATCGTATTCGCGGGGGCAATATCGGCACTTGTATTCATGACGATATTATCAGCCGCCTTCGGATGGATTGCGACGTACATACCGAGGATATACACGTATTATATCAGCGCGGCGCTGTTCGCCATATTCGGTATTAAGATGCTGAGGGACGGGTGGAAAATGGACCCTAATGAGGGTCAGGAGGAGTTGGAGGAGGTGCAGAGTGAATTGAAGAGGAGGGAAGACCAGGTTTGTTGATTTACTTTAATATTTACTACATCTTAACTTATACAGACTGGTCCAAATCTTGACGTCCGTCGTTTTAGATTCCTCTTGTCTTGGGCTATCAGAAATACCTCATTGTATTAGCCGATTTTTCGTAGGTTTCGATTTATGGAGTTTTAGGGTGCGGCTCCACTGAGGCGGAGAGAAGCGGAGTTTCGAATTTTGAATTTGGAGAATGTAATTGGTCAATTTTGCACATCTCCGCTCCTCTCCGCCTCAGTGGAGCCGCACCCTTAAACTTTACTAGTAGGAAATAGCTTCACCGCGGAATTTCCTACCTAAGTTAATTTTTTTTATGTGGAATCTAATAAACATGTAGGATGTCAACATTTGGTTCTGGACCTCCCAGTAATGTGTGGTGTTTCTTGTCCTATTAAACTAGAAGCTTATTAGTCTATTAGAAAAGTGGTGTGAGTGCTCGAGTAGGTGACTTGCGATGCGCTGGAAATGACTCCATACTACAATGACGGTTTTACCCCTTTTCTGGACGATATTCAGCAGATTTCCACCATTGTTTACTTTGCCAGATATTAGCAATGTCTTACGAATCTAGATTTACATTATTATTGTTCATAAAACTGGTTTTGTCAATGTAATATGATAGTTCTCAAGTTTCTTATATAAGTTATATATAACTCAAGCAATGCGTAGATTCATATATAACGGGTTTTTAAGTTTGAAACTAAATATGAAATCGTATTAAATGAGAATGACGCTTCCAAATTAACATTTAATGAAACACCTCTTTTTAAATGATGGAAATGATAATGATAAATAGTAATGACATCAACTAATCGTTAATTAATATCTGAACATTCAGAGTTAGGTACCTACTGAATCGATGTTTTAAGTTGATATCTAATCGCATTTTAGTACAGTGGTACCCCAACAAAACGAAGTGGTCATTAATATAAAAAAATGTGTTTTCCTTCAAACTTCAGTTGAATTATTTTGCATTTTGAAATAATTGTAAGCCGAATGAAGCGAAGCTTTAGAACAAAAAAATATGTAATAAAAATAAGTACAAGCCTGCTTATTCATAAACGTTCATTATACCCCAATCATTTATTTATTATTTTTGTTTCAAATCTTTTTCTAACAAAAAACGCGTATTTACTCATTGAGAGATTATGGACTTTCATGAATAAATGGGATAGAGAATTGCAAACCGTATGTAGAAGATAACAGCCAAATTGACAGACAGACAATATTTATTCAGAATCATTGTAATTCTAAACTACATGTACTATTCACAACAATACTAGTCTGCTAGACTAACGGCCTGTTTCACAATTACTGGATAAATATATCTGTCAGATAAAATTATCACAATTCC
Organism: Thaumatotibia leucotreta; assembly: GCA_025490895.1. NCBI lineage: Eukaryota > Metazoa > Arthropoda > Insecta > Lepidoptera > Tortricidae > Thaumatotibia > Thaumatotibia leucotreta. The sequence goes on from JALPQI010002435.1 coordinate 27,357, forward strand.
TTTCACCAGGCTTATACGTAAGGCACGGCTACCATTTACTTGACAGATATATTTTTTTCAAGGATGATGAAACAAGCCCTAAAAACATCAACGCTGTTTTTTAGCGGGCATTGTTTTTTCGAGGTTTCACTATACCTACTATAATTATGTACATGAAAGGTGACAAGAATAGATTAGGTTAAAAAGTTTGTAGATTAAGTAAACTGATTGATTTGTAATCTGTTTATCGGTCGGTACGTAGCAAGCAGCTTATACTGATTTGTTTCTATCTTTTGTTTAAATCTATGATAACATGACGTGAATTTTATTTTTTATCCAAACACAAAAAATATCATTGATGTTCTCTGTAGGTATACATTATCACGATCACGTATGTCTATCTATACCTACTTTAAATTAGTAGGTACCTATAGTTTTAGCGAATTCAATTGGCAAAATTTTTAAGGTTGCTTTATAATTTGGGTCTGTTTTAAGGCATTTAGATAATATTGATTGATAAGTAATTATGTCTAAAGCATACTAAATCTTACCTAACTTTTTAACATACCTAAATAAAATATTACAAACAAAACTACTATAGGAAGGAACTGCTTCGTAAATTGTCCCTTAGTATTTTATGGATTAGAAATTCGGACAAATGTTGAATTCCTTTGCATAGTGCAGGAGTAGTTAGCATTAAATTTCCAACAAAAATCGAATGCAACTTGCAACAGGAGTCGTCAAGGGAGCGCTCGAGATCGCCCAGCGGTACTCAAAGTGTTGCATCCGAAAAGTCGTCCCCTGGGTCACGATTAGAGCAGAAAACGAGTCCAAGGGCCACACCAGAAGAGCCTATAGCTGGGCCCTCCACGGCCCCCGAAACGAGGGTGAACTTTCGTCATTATGCCTGGCAGTACGAATGACACATTAGTTTTTTTCTTTTTAGCCTAGCATTTTTACGTTTAGCACATCACTTAAGAAGCATAAGCTTTGCGTTTTTGAAAAAAGGAATTCAGCATTTGTGGAAATATCGCTTTGTATGTCATGTTATGCTTGAAATGTATTTAAGCATACCCATTAAAAATACATTTTACTCATTTATTGCATAGACGCCTGTATATACATTTAGTGTCATTTTATTACACATCGCAGGATGTATCTGTTGGTGATGCTATGATAGCCGTTTCGTTTATAAGCACTACTTACCTATACTATGCGCACTATATCTTTGCACTAATATTAGACTTATACTTTTATTGACCGTTTCAGTGCGGATGACACGCCAGGCGTGTCATGAATGTTTTTAGCGAATGGCGTATGACACGATAGGCGTGTCATCATATGCTATGGCGTAAGGCACGCTTGGCGTATCATGAAAAAATTGTTCGCCGCCATAGATAAAAGTTTTTGAAAATGCAACACTCAACGAATCGGTTAAATTATGTATAGTGCGTTACCGTTACCACATCAATCTAAACTGCTATACGAACTGGCCTGTTTGTTTAAATTGTTTAAAATTAAATACTCCGCTTTTGCACGCAACAACTTTTTTATTCATTGGATTACTTCATTGAGTGTTGATACCCTGAGATAATTAGTTTGCGGAAATGTATGGACTATCTGATTTTTTTCTCGTATCGGATGTCGGTCCCATAGTAAAAGTACACCAATATGACCTCAGAGTTAACCCTCTAATAAAAAAAATATAAGGTTTTTAAAAAACACCCTGTAGAGGACCATTATGAACACATTATGACATTATACTCTCATAAAATTTGTAAATATTTTGTGCGGTTTTCAGCATGAGTGTAATGGAAAAGTTGATGTACCAATTTACGCTTAGAATGAAATACATGGGTGAATCAACTTTTTTCTCTCTTATTGCCATGGTTACAGTCGCCTGGGTGACGCTGGTTGTATGCAAAATTATGCTAAATTATCACTCGCGTGCCTGTCTGTCTATCCCTCTGTTATGCAGCAGATTTGCTTCGAAATTAGTGGACCGATCATTGACTCCACCAGCCCACATAGGAGTATTTCAATCATAAAACCGTTTAAAAATATTTCATTGGTTTTTTGAGGATTTTAAGGAATGAAACAAAGAATTTGATTGTAATTATATATTTCAAACCGGCCAAGAGCATGTCGGGCCATGTTCAATGTAGGGTTCCGTAGTTAGTCAAAAACGGATGGGCCGATTATGTTCGAAATAGGTTTATTTTAAAGTATTCTATGAGCCCACAATTCGTGATATTTTTTCATATTTTTGGACCCACGGATCAAAAGTTTGAGGGGGAGAGAGACCAATTTTTTTTATTCTGAAGCGGTTATCTCCGAAAATATTTATTTTATAAAACAACTTTCTTCTGGGGCCCTTATTGTTTTTGAAAGACCTATTCAACGATACCCCACACTATAGGATTTCAACAAAATAAAAAAATCATCCCCACTTTACGACAAATTATAAGAAAAAATTGTATGTGATTAAAATGTATATCTGTGCCAAATTGCTAATTTATAGTATTAACGGCCATTGCGCTATGCTACAGACATGGCGAACCTATAAGGGTTCCTAGTTTACTACGGAACCCTAAAAAATAGTATTATGGGCAGTGCGGCCTCTTCTTGTGGGGGGGAGGCCAGGAAATATATTTTTGTCTGAGTTGTCAAAGTTGTGCCTTAACATTAGTGCAGGGAATTGCATGGGGATTTGATATGTTTGTGGGTATCGCCGGGAATTGGAATCTCCCGCAGCACGGTTTTCGGCCTCGCAGGCGAGCGCGCGGCGGGTACATTCCAGGCCCTGGGCCCGGTGCGAACCTCGGCCTTCGGCCTTCGCAGGTCGTTTTTATGTTACACTTTTCCATCGCCTAGCCTGGGATCGCTGGGTTCTCTCACGATAATGAGTAATTCGAATCAGTCTTTCGTCCAAAAATTAAAAAAAATGTTCCTGTTTTCTTTCCCTTACATGCTTGCATTATGCTGAATAATGTCAGTTTACCAAATTCTTGAAACATTTCCAAAGAAATTGTAACAAAAACCGACAAAGTATGACATTCAAAAAATTTATGTTTATGACGCTGTAACTTTAACCTACTGAAAATCTAAATGGCGGACGTATGCGGACAGTTTTTCTTACACAATCGATGTACATAGACCTTAACATTATTTCGATCTAAAAAAACTAAGTTGCCAAGTCTTGACACATAAACAAAAACACGATTGTCTTAAATTTTCACGGTAAAAATATCGAAATTTAACTACACAAATTAACCAGGTTTTAAATACATTATTTATAACCGATATTCAAAAACTATTACAGAATAATAAAGTACATACCTTCTTCTTCTAGGTTCAAAAGCTTTTTTTTCAATCCGCGGCCATATAAAAATACCACGACAAAAAGTAAACTTTGCAAAGATGAAATCGTCGAGAACAAAATCGTACACTTGTAGCAATAATTAGGTTCCGACCGATCTTGCTCAGGGATTCGTGAGGGGTGGGAGATTTTAAGCCTTTTATCAGGTGGACCGGTTAGTCAGGAATGTAAAAAACACGATAGGCGGTGAATTTGACTGATATAGCTATTTCGACTTTTAAGCGGTTTTTTAATGCATATACTCCTATGTGCAGCCCTCCTAATCTTTATCAATATCCAAAATGTGTGTGTGTAAATTAAAAAAAAAATGCTCGCGCATGTCACACGTCTATCCCTAAATTACTATTCTATTCTTCAAAATATTAATGGAATGTATTTGAAACGTCTACCAAAAGATACATTCTCTAAGTATATTCTCATTTTATCTCGCGCCTGGTATGCGTACTAATGTAAATTGTTATATAATATAATTCACATTAAGTCGGACAAATATAATCATACCATTTAATATTTGAATTCGCATTAGTTAAGCTAATGTAGTTTTTGAAGTTATGTAACAACATTTTCGCACATTTGAATGGACACGTAAATCATGTAATTTGTAAAGTCTATATTATGCTTTCATAGTAGAATTTTTGCTTGTAATAGCTGAAAAGGAATCTCATTTTGCATTTGGAATTCAAGTAGTTGTCATTATAGTTGGCCCATAAGCCAATTTTACGCAAAGATTGTGTTTGTCGGTTGTCAATATTCCTTACCTTAAAAAACATTCGTATGTGGTAACAACATGGTAACAACCGACAATGTTGTAGAGTTATGTGGGGTAAATATACGCAGTGGTTAAGTGTACGCAGTCCCATATATTTAATCACATCACCAAGGATCGGACAAACGCCCGTCATTTTGAAAACATAACCCTGTTCCGTAATCCGTATGGTAGAGACTTCTTTATCTTATGATGTTAACTTATTTTATTAATTTAAGATATTTATTTATATATTTAAGATATTTTTTTAATAAAACGAACAAACAGTATCTATTTAGGAGATCCCAACTATTTCTTAGATACTTGTGCACACCATAATTGTTCGAAACGTCGTTACAACGTTAATTAATATACGCGATATAATTCGTTTAAATCGTTATATTTCATGAATAACTATCGCGGTAACCGCAGAAGATAATTATACACTCAATATATCAAAAATCAATATCAAAAATTCTAAGTCGTTTATTTGTCATAAATTCACAATCAGGATACATAAAAGTAAGAAGGAGTTGGGATCTGCTAAATAGATACTTTGTGATAGTGTTATAAAAAAATATCTCATAAAATAAAATATGTTAACATCATGAGATAAGGAAGTCTCTACTGTACGGAACAGGGTTATTTTTTCGAAATGACGGGCGTTTATCCGATCCTTGCACATCACACATCATCAGCCTATCTCAGTTCACTGCTGGGCGTAGGCCTCCCCCATTAACTATGCGTATAGACGCATTTGGAGCTAAATGCCCATAATCGCCATGCTGGGCAAGCATATTGTCGATCGCAGTAATGTGTCGACTATGATGACGCTGCTGCCTATTATCAATCTTCTATTAAATAATGGTCAGTGATACTTCAATCCCTTAGTCGGCTCTTACGACACCCGCGGGAAGAGCAGGATGCTTAGCCAAGTTGCCAATCGCTAGCGCTTGCTAGCGCATCTTAGTTTTCCCTCTCTGTCACTCCTTCATATTAGTGCGACAAAGAGTGAAAACTACGATGCGCTAGCAAGCGCTAGCGATTGGCAACTTGGCTATGCACCCTGGGGTGGTAACAAATGTATTCTTACTGACGTCACTACACAATCATATATTTGAGGCCAAAATAATTATGTGCATGCGTATACTTACCCACTGCGTACATGTACCCCAAATGACTGTGACTCTATCTTTTGTCTAAACATTACTATCGTAGACGACAAGTATGTTGACGATATAAGAAGGGAGATTATATGATGAGACTGTATACATACAAAAAATATACATATATGTGACACAATCTAATCTTAATTCGAAATTGCAGGACGAAAAAGAAGAGACCCTGGACATGTTAGAACAGGGTCAAGCAGAGAACCGGCGGCGGAAAAGAAACGCCGTTATTAAGGTAACCAATTTTACTATTCATATCTTTTAGTGTAGAAACTGGTTTACTACTGTCTATAATATCAAAATCAATGATAAAATATCAACATCAAAATCGGTGGACACTCGAGCGTGACGGGCAGCGGGGTGTCCATTAAAAAAAAAAAACAAACTTAGGCGAGTGGCCTGAACGCCCGAAGTTCAACCCGATAACTATTATTTGCCCCTTTCGGTGTTATCAATATGTCTAGAAGACCGAAAAGGACAAACTATGCCAAACGGATTGATAAGTTGTCACTGAGATCAATGACTTTTCCTTTTGACATGGTTGCCCAAGATACAGGCTAAGCCTCTTAACCTCTGTTCTTACTTGTAACAGAAAATACCGCAGTATGCATGCGAATCTATTTTTAGTTAATATTCCTATTTCGATAAGCCTACCTGTAGTGTGCAAAATAAATATTTTTTCATTTTCATTTTTTCACAACAATAAATATTAGTTGACAGATTTTTGTCGACAAACGTTTATAAACAAGGGGGTAAAATAAACTGTGCCGGCGCTGACTTTTGGCTTATTGTTCGTCAGGTGCTGTTACAAGCGGCAACGCTCACATTCCTCGCCGAATGGGGCGACCGGTCCCAGCTAGCTACAGTCGTGCTAGCCACGCGGGAAAACGCCGTCGGCGTGGTCGTAGGCGGCTCGTTGGGGCACGCTCTTTGCACCGGCTTAGCTGTTATTGGAGGCCGGATGGTGGCGCAGAAGATCTCTGTTAGGACTGGTGAGTTTGCTGAATTAATCGATAGATGGCTCTGCGTGAAGCGCTGCATCGCGCTATCGATGTGTCGACGTAGATGTTGGCGCTTGATTTCTATGTCAAATAATGGTGGGACACGCTCTACTGCGGCTGAGTTGTTATTGGAGGCCGGATGATGGCACAGAAGATCTCTGTTAGGACTGGTAAGTTTACTGAATTAATCGATAGATGTCGCTGTGACGAGCGATTCGTCGCGCTGTCGATGTGTCGACGTAAGATGTAAAAAGATGTCAGCTCTTTATTTCTATGTCAGATAGTGGTGGGACAAGTAACTCGGGTAAGTTTACACGGGCGCGAAGTTTGCTGAATTAACCGCTAGATGTCGCTGTGACGAGTGCTGCATCGCGCTATGTAAAGTCTCGGCGCCTATACCGGCTGAGCTGTTATTGATGGTCAGCCACTTGTGTGCGAAGTTTACACTGAATTAACCGCTAGATGACGCTGTGCCGAACGCTGCGTCGTGCTATCGTGTATCGACGTAAATGTAAAAGGGTTGGCACTTCATACCTATGTTATGGTGGTTAGGTGATAGGTGAATGACTAAATAGCACGTTCACATTAGACACGTTCTGCACCGGATTAGCTATTATTGGAGTGCGGATTATGTTACATAACATAAGATTTCTGTTAGGACGGCTAAGTGCGAAGCATACATTGTGTCCGTTAGATGGCGTTGTTACGTGCGCTGCAACGCGCTATCGTAATTTCAACGTGGGATGCATAGGACTCGCTTTAAGTAATTGTAATAGAACCTTAGTTATAATAGAACACTGTCTTATTGTTTATGAGTGGCTTACCTTGTTATGGTGGCGTTATGTCAGTTAGGCTGTACCAGTGTACCTACAGAAATTATATTTCTTACTTAAAGCATCATTATAAACTATTGTTTTTTCTTCGCAGTGACAATAATCGGTGGCCTAGTGTTCCTGTTCTTCGCCGTAAGCGCGCTCTTCATCGGGCCTGACTAATAGGACAATTTGTGTAAGTGACAATATGTTAAGGCTCATTCATCCTCATTATCTTATGTAGTAAACAACTTTTTAACCTGGAGGTGTACTTTTTTTGCTGTAAACTGTTGTCCTTTAATAAAAATAAAGCAATCCTATGGGAAAAATTAACTTTGACTGAAATAAATACTGACTAAGGTATCTTGATATAGGTAAAATAGTACATTATGACACAAGTGCGAAAAACATGAAATTCGAAACGAGTGGCGATGTTACGAATTTCTTTTTTGCACGTGTCTCGTACGACGTTTCTCGTCGTTTTTTAGTACAGATGGCCCTCTGAAGTTTTGGACCTGACGTAAAATGAGCCACTTCTCGCACTAGCGCCTAAAAAAGGCACCATCTGTACTAAAAAGCAGTTTTAAGCAAAACAAGTGTGTTTGGAGCTTAGAAAGTTGTACTAAATTAGAAAACTATGGATGAATATGTTATGTAGTTCCTTTGTGTAAGCTTTGAGACCGATTCTGTTAAATGTAAACCGTAGACAGAGGCATAGCTAAAGGCCAGTGGGTTTTAAACACAGACAAGAAAACAGATGTCTGTGAGTTTTTTCATCGTAACAACCATTACTGAGAAACACATATTTGTGTCAATCCGGTCATTACCGATAAAGATACGGCAGACGTCTAGTTTTGCTGCATTCCACGAAAAAGCCTACTTTGTCGGAACGTGACGGCTATGTCATCTACCTTAGAAATATATGGAAAGTGTGAGAACCCCTCTATAAATACAAACGCCCAGTTATAAAATTAAGATACACCAAAATATTGTATTCGTAACTTTCTTAGATGTACGCGAAGAACGGCATCACGTATCCCACGTATGGAATGCACCTTTGATTGTCTACGGTTCAAAGTAGGGATGTACCTAAAGGTGCGTTCAAACTAAAAGAGCATTCGCTGTTCTAACCTCCCACTCTACGAAATTCGATCGGTACACAAAACGTGATTGGTTGATTTCGTAGAACGGGCGCTAGAACAGCGAATGCTCTTTTGGTTTAAACGCACCTTAACGGAGGTGGTTTTTCGGAAACCGAGGGTGAATAATAATATATACTCTGTCTAACCATCGCTGTCAGTAAAAAATGCAGCAAATTGAGATTATCTATTGAGCGCCGACTTATACGCCGTTTATCGTCGTAGTATGTCTCTGTCTATGGTATAGTTCGAGAAATATAAATTGAATGTTGATTTTTAATGTAATGTAGGTAGAAAGTTACCAATTTATATTTCACGGACTATACTGACGTAACAACGAGATTGAAATTGTTCAATCAAAAACATGAAATTTTAGTAAATAAATGTCCTTGAACGTTGTTCAAACTTAGCATTTGGATTAGTTTTGTATTTATGTAAAAAATATTGTTAAATTGTACTCATTATTGCATATTATAAGTATATTAAAAACGGCATTTTGAAAAAAAAAAATGTAGCGCTAAGCGCAGTGCGAAAATATAAATATTTTAAAATATGGATGATTTTTTAAATGGGGCTAATAACAAACAAGCAAAATATTTATAAAATTTAGGCACTTATGAAAAAACTACCCTCAGTATAGATTCTCTATTTCAAAACTGTTCTGATACATACTGTATAATATATAATTTATAAAACACGCCTTTCAAAAAGGTATCATGTATATAGTTCGAGAAATATTATTTGACCGACTTTTATCTTACTTACGACATTTGGTTTTGCGTTAACACTTACTAGCCAATCAGTAGTCGAGCACTTTTCTTTTGTTAATGACGCAAAACAAAAGGTCGTAAGTGAGATAAGAGTCGGTCAAATAATATTTCCCGAACTATACCTAAATTATGTTCACAGTTGTAGAAATATAATAAAGTAATATCTGTATGAATAATCTCAAGGGTTCAAACCCACTTATTATGTACCTACACGGAATTAAAAAGCATATTTTGTAGTTGTCGATTTCTAAGAACGAACATTTTAGAAATGAGCCTTATATAGGTACAGTCACCACATGGGAATGTTGAGCCACTTGGCAATGGACCAATTTGGTCGTGTAATATTATGGGTTCGGTATTTTTCGTTAGTAGGCACGATCGCGACATGACCGATGTTCCCCGATGATATGTCAGTCAAATACGAATTTTTGTTGCGTCAAAATTTCAGTGTGTCAAAACTAGTTGAAATAATAAAATTTCTTCGTCTACGAGAATTAAGGATTAATCATCGGCCATTATTAGACGCTAGATGTCGTTGTTCCTAGAGGAAACTGGATAACGACAGTTCTTCATAGATTTGTCTAAAACCGTTAAGTAATTTTTTCGTATTTGCTTCAAATCGGGAGCCATGATTTATCTGATATTAATAGGCGAGATATTTTTTCAATTCATACACAAATAGGTATGTTATCGAGCAATGTTTAAATTATTTCTTTCATTGACAGAGACAAATGCTATTGCTGTCTTTATTATCATTCGTTACAGCTCAGTTGACGTTAGTTGAAAACTTATGTAATGTAACCTTTGTAGAAATATGGTAGGTAACCTTTGACAATCTAACCACAATCCTATAATCTGTCAGTAGCCATAAAAATGTATAATAGAAACTTGATAGTTTCTGACTGAAATTCTAACTTTGAAAAATACCTGTCAGTGACAGCCGATAAAAGGAAAGTGAACGAAATTACCATCAGGGCTCTGAAGTTAGATTGACGTCTCCAGGTCTAAAGCGGATGTTATAACGTAACTATAGTAACGTCAGCTTCCGGAAAAATAGCGAACATTTTTGTTATTACGTAACCATGGTAATGTCACCTTCTGAAGAATACGCGAGCAGTCATTGGCTAACCGTAGCAACGACCGCCCCATTGGTCAGCAGAGTTCGGCCGAAGTCGTGATACCAGCCTCATAAGAGTTCGGAACCCGATTTGTATTATTCGACCAAATTGCGAACAGTGGCAAGTGGCTCAACAATCCCGTGTGGTGACTGTATATGACGTTAAGTCTATCGAAAAAATGGTGAGTATATATTAATAAGGTTTAATCTATAACTGTCAAAAGTTCGTTCTTAGATCTCAGGGGCTATATTGTGATTTTAATTTGTTTAAACCAGACCTCTTTAATTTTTTATGTAATTACGTACATTTCCCTTATAAATTGAATTATTTTATTTTTCTAACTGGGAGATCACAAACTCTTTCTACCCAACCGAAAACTTTACCGAGATTTTTTGTCTTGCTAAAATTTTCAGATTCTTTGAATGACGGTAACGGATTGGAACGTCTAAACCTAAACTCTAGAACAAAAAGTTCTAGGCAATAACTATTTTGAACAAAACATGTTGTGAATTGTGATCAACTTTTCCACATTACATTAGACCGTTGAAGCTTTAAGTTCCAAGGATATTATTAGGGCACTATTTTAAACACACTATACGCGTGAAAACTTGCTGGTTTCAACCTTTCGTATAACATAACTACATAGCCTAACGATAGAGCTATGACGTGTTCAGATGTTTTTGAGCTCTCCGGACGCTACGATATATCGGATGGCAACTGTAAAGTATGTACGGTTATTACTATTATTAACCTTTCGTCTGTGGTGGAGCCAAAATTGGGTTTCTGGGGTTATTCAAATTTAAACTATAAATTAGATGGTCAAGGTTACAAGTTTTAATAGCACATTTTTGATAGCCACAGACGAAAAGTTAACTACAAAACTTGACATTGTGGGAGTCTAATGGCGCTACCCCCTCTGGCAGTATCAGATTTAAGAGAGTTGAAAAAAAAATCTGTGTCCGTGTCATAATAGCGACAAATGTGTCAAACCGAGCAAAGGCCTACCGCTAACCACGATCGACGTGTTGTTTCCAGAGAAACAGAGTTGTCAGAGTGTGATAAATTACACTTACAAATGCATACCCAAGTGTCACAGGAAAGTAAGGTCCGACCGAGACTATGGAATTTTGTCTTGGCCGAGACCGAGACTAGTAAAATTTAGTTCGCGGCCGAGAATCTCGGTCGGACCTTACAGGAAAGCAACACGTCGCCCATGGCTCGCGGTATCCCTCTTGAAGAGAAAAGATTCACACATGTCGTTGTATCAGTTTTATGACAGTGACAACACAAGCGGCAAATACCGGCCGTTGACAGATATAGGCCCGCCCTATATATTCCCTTTAATACCGTTTGGTAGCCAGATTTGGTAGCTGGCTGCCAAATAGGAAATATGGTTTCCTGATAGCCAGCTATGAAATGGGAATAACTTTCCCATCTCGTAGCCAGATTTGGTACAAATTTGGTAATGATAAGTCCCGATTTAAAGCCTACCTATTGGGAATTAAAAATAAAAATAAAAAAAAAAAAAAAAAAAAAAAAAAGCTTTATTTAATAATTTTTTATTATTTATTATTATTTATTATTGGGAATTTATTCCCATTTCGAAGCTGGTTACGAAACATTGACTACCAAACGGTACTAAAGTATATATTCGGCTCACGATTCCAACTCCCTAAGAGTAAACACGGGAAGTAATAAATGCCTACTTGGTTGTCTATCAACGATATTAGTTGACAACATTTTATAACTCGCCAACCATATTATAGATGTTTCACTCACGATGACGCAAGGATTTGTTATAAGGAGCCCGTAATCGTGACAGTGCGTCTGGGTGAATGAAAAGATCATAGCTAGCATGATTATACGGTTGCCATCCATCCGGGTCGTCCTAATGAGGCCGTCCAAGCAGGACTTCATTTGAGGAGTGTCTTCGAGGCTTACTTCCTCTCTGTCGACAAGGGCTATTATTTATGTTTTCATAAGAGAAATAATCTCTATTGACAAAGTATAAATAAGCCCTTTTGAAAAGACACTCCTCATTTGTACAGGTACTTAAATTCACGAAAGCTGGCACGAATGGATTAAGTAAATGACTATGATTATCTATGTGTTATGAGTGACAGCTGTCAGTTGAAATCGATTACAACTCCGAGCTATTTTATTTAAAAAATAAATAATACACATATTATTTCAGTACAAAGTATAATAAATTCAATATTGTTACATAAATGTCCCGTGGAAGTGTTATCAATTGTTTTGATGTTGAAAAAAACAGTTAAACGCAATAGACAGTGTAGTGAATGACGGTTACGGACTAAATTTTGAATTTTTATGAACAAAGTGTGATATCCTGGTTTCGTTTTTGTTGTTTTGCTGACCGATTTAATAAATTGGACTGAAAAGCTACAGATACAAGATGTTATCATCATCACAAAACGTTACTCTTCGCAAACCCCTACCGGAACAGAGGCCGGGTTCCGATACTACAAACATATCGCTGGATGATGACGCTGACCTGAATTTATCGTTAGATGGTTCACAGAATAAGTCCTTCAATGAGGTAAATAAAAAGCTAATAGAAGCAACCTTGAAATTGGATCAATTAACGCTTGAGATTGACGGCGCACAAATGGAAATTGAGTCACTACAAGAGGAAAACGCTATTCTTAAAAGAGAGTTGTCCATTAGCCAAAAAACAGTAGAATTGTACAGAAATGTTACCTCTAAGGATTACTCTCCGTGCAGAACGCCCCGTACTGTGGTCAAGGAACACTGTGATGGCATTGTCGGCACTCCTATACAATTTTGCAAGTCTCCGCGCGATACATTTTCAACACCAACGGGAGTAAACACATCTGTCTCACGTACACAAACGGCACAGTCACCCGCGGAGGTCCTCAAAATCGCAGATACGACACCCGTGGAGATTTATATAACACCAGATAGTCCAAAACAAATTACTAAGGAGGCTTCCGCACTTAACTTATCAAGAACCGAACGTCATGAACTGAGTGCGCAACAATCTACCCTCGCTACTCCGGAGAAAAATGCATGCGCAGACCGGCATCCTACCCCTGCGCGTCCCCGACTCCTACTGATAAGCGATGACCGCGGTCGAGGTGTGGGAAAAAGGTTGCATAAGTTAGGTAATGAGTTTGAGATTGTTACCTGGTTTAAGCCGGGTGCGGTATTAAGCAATCTTATGGAGCCGGCATTGGCTACGTGTAAGTCATTCACCAAAAATGACTACATAATATTGTTATGCGGCATGAATGAAACTAATCCTATAGCATTTCTGAATAGATTAGAGTTTTATATGAAGGGGCTATCAAATACGAATGTTATTGTACCTGGCTTGTCATACAACATTGACCTTGATGAGAATTTGACCATGCTCCTGAATTATGAAATGAAATTCCTGACATCTAATTTTGATTATATTATATACATTGACATTGATGATATATTGTGTCGGGATTATAAGCACATATTAGGAAGTAAATTTGCAAATAAAGTATCTGAGTTTCTTCAATTAAATACTTTAAACGTGTCTATGCCTCGGAATAGTGTCCCCGTGACATATGCGAGTATTGTTAAAAAGGTATCTATTGGCACCCAGACTGATGTAACATTTTTTCGTGTCTAATAATAATATGTTTAATACTGAGGACACACCAGTTTGTTGTAACAAAAGTGTCAATGTTAATAATAGGTGTCTGGGCACTGGATTACATATTTTACATCAGAATATAAGGAAGCTTAATAATAAAGTGTCGTCCTTGGAATGTTTTCTACAGGTAAATAACAATCCAGATGTGTTGTGTATCTCTGAACACTGGATGAAAGATTATGAGTTAAGTCAAATTAACATATTTAATTACTATTTAGCGGCTAACTTTTGTAGATCTAAGCATGAACATGGAGGGGTGTGTATATTCTTGTCGAAAGACCTGAAATGTCATGAGTTAAAATGTGTTTCTGAAATGTCAAATGAAATGGATATTGAAATTTGTGGTGTCAATCTATATGAAATTAAAACAATTGTATTATGTCTTTATACATCAGATGTCTCAAGATCCAAAAAGTGTTTGCATGGTCTTGAATTAGTATTATATGCGTTTTTCCAAGATTTCTCAGTAGATTATACTATAGTTATAATGGGGGATTTTAATGTGGACCTTCTTAAAAATACTACACAGAAACGCCAACTTTTGGACTTAATGGGTCAATATGACCTACACCCTATGCACCTATCACCAACTAGGGTAACTGAGACATCTGGTACGTGTATTGATCATGTGTACTCAAATTGTAGGAAAAGTACATGGGACATACAGCTCATAAGAAGTCACCTTAGTGATCACAATGCTCAAATATTTATAATCCACGACCTTCGGGGAAATACCCATATGCCACCAGTATTACGGAGGAATATCACGACATTTAAAATTCACAATTTTATACAAGACTTATCGAATCGTTCATTTTTTAATTTATTCCATTCTGACATTCCACCCTCTGAAAAGATGAATAACCTTATAACAATAATTAAAAATATTTTTGACATACACTTTCCTTTAAGGAAGTACCCACAAAATAATGGCAAGAAAATAAATTGGGTTGACGACGAAATATTTCTTAGAATGCAGTTTTATGATGACATCACTTGTTTAGTTGAACGATATCCAACATATGAAGGCTTGTTAGATTTTGTAGATAATTATAAGACTACAATAGACAAATTAAAATGTGAAAAACGTCGTTTGTACATTAATAAGAAAGTAGAGGGCTCAAAAAATGTCAGTAAAATGCTATGGCACATTATAAATATGGAAACGTGTAAAAAACATTGCAAACCTAATCCAATAGAAGAGCTGCTGATGGCCCAAACTGGATCTAGTCGTGGCCAAAAACAACTAGCAAATAAGATCAATGATTTTTATGTGGACATAAATAAATCACATGAAAACCGTACCGATCTAGAACAGGCGATCAATTTTTTAAATAAATCTATTGCGTCAGTGGTATCGACTGTTGACATTTTTCTATTTACGGTCTCTGAAATTAAACAGTTACTAAAAGCAATAAAATCAAAACAATCTACAGATTTTTATGACATGTCGGCTGACCTTATAAAAAGGCTCCCTGATAAAGTTATAGATATATTTTGCGCGCTTTTAAATCAATGTTCCATTATGGGGGACTATCCTACTTCTTTGAAAATAGTAAAAGTCACCCCAGTTTATAAGGGAAAGGGATCGAAGGGCGAAATAAAAAACTATCGTCCCATATCATTAGTGCCTGCGTTATCAAAAGTCGTTGAACTAGGATTATGTAACAGGCTAATGAAATATTTTGAGATCAACAAGTTACTCCATGATCACCAATATGCATACCGCAACGGAAGGTCCACGGTGGATGCTGCGCGTGCGGTATACCAGCGTCTTCTCCAGTATTTGGACCAGAAGAAAATGGTGGCTGCTATTTTCTGTGACCTGTCACGTGCCTTTGACTCAGTTGATCACAAACTGCTCCTGATCAAGTTACAAAAATATGGTGTACAGGGTAGTCTTTTAGCATTGGTGGGGTCTTTTTTGAAGAACAGAGGTCAGGTTGTATCAGTTGATGGAGGGGCAACTAGGTCGGAAACAAGGACCCTGGATGACTGTTCTGTACCTCAGGGGTCGGCTGTTGGCAATTTCCTCTTTCTGGTGATGGTTAACGACCTCATAAGTTTGTTCCAAGATGGTGATTTTGTCATGTTTGCAGATGATGGCTGCGCCATAGCTCACGGCGAATCATTTTCTGACCTGAAAGACAATGTTTCGGACATATTATTAAAATTGACTCAATGGTTTCAAGTTAACGGTTTCATGATTAATCTTACTAAGACATTTATAATCCATTTCTGGTTAAAAGGACAATACCCGACGCCCCTTGACATAATTATTAATGATACCAAACTTCCCCAAGTGCAAAACACGAGGTTTTTAGGATTTGAATTTGATGCTGGTTTACAATGGGATAATCATATAGATGTACTTACCGGTCGGTTACTCCAGGCATCGTTCGCACTGACTAGGCTCGCTCCTGCACCCTCACGTGAAAATCTCCGTATGGCATATTATGCGTACATAAACTCCATAATTTCGTACGGAATCGATTTGTGGGGGCTAGCAGCGGACAGAGACAGAGTATTTGTATTACAAAAAAGGGCCGTTAGAATACTGGCTGGGGTGCCGCCACTAACGCCTGCAAGGGAACTTTTTACAAAATTAAAAATTTTAACTGTCCCATGCCTCTTCATTCTCGCGGTAGCGAAGTACATGTGGAGGCATTTGAGTGAATTTAAAATGCGTAGACCTGATCAGAGAAAAACGGGGCGCGATTTAAATCCGGTCTTTGTTAGGTTGGCTAAGTCATCCAACTCATTGAGGGTAGTTGGAATAAAAATATATAACCACCTGAGCCCGGAAATCAAGGAGGCTCCTTCTTATGAGCTGTTTGTAAAAAGAGTGAAGGACTTTCTAATTGAAAAGGCGTATTATAGGGTAGACGAATTATTTGATGCCTAGTTGACTGATTAAATTATATTATAATGATGTAATGATTGAAATGTAATTACTTAATTAAATTGTGTATTATTATTATGAATGTAAATATTAGTGTAATTTTTTTAAGTAAATATTGTTGTTTTTTGTTTTATTGTATCATTATTTTGACATGTGTTTAATTGACATTAAAGATTATGAATTTGAATTTGAATTTGTGTGGTTGTCAAAATGACAGTAGATACAGGTTGGTCTAGGACGACCGCATACACACAATTATAGATGTCATTCATTTCATTCGATCCATTCGTGCCAGCTTTTTAGTGAATTTACCTATAGTCTGGGTTTAAAAGATCGTCTAGGACTGCCCGCTATATACTTGCGCAATTACTCGCTGTTTCTAGTGTTTCTGCACGCCGCGATCAACCGTCAGTGTCCGGGTATTGAGCTCTAAAATAACGGGGTTTTCACGCGTCTTCACCTTGTCAGATTTAAGAGAATGCAACCCTCGATAGTTAGATGTCACCAGTTTTACCACATACTAAATTAATTAGCCATTAATTTTACCGTGCGTGTAATTAATTCTAAACATTATTTTTATTCTTTTAAAATAAACAGTGTATCAACTTCACTGTATGCTGCGTTTGTGCGATTATTAGCTGCTGACTACATTACTAATCTAGCTCGCTATAAGACAGATACGTAATAAAATGTACGCATTTAAAGCCCTAACAATGCTTCCGATCAATGTGACCTTTTTAGCTTCCGACCAAGGTCAGAGGGAACTTGGACAGTCGGAAGCATTGTTGGTAACCGTAAAAACGAGCTTTTAGACGGTACTTTTGCCCCTAATTGTAGGACTTACAACTAAAGAATGATTGTTCGTGTAAAAATGGTCTGTGATGTAATTTTATTTTGTGAATAACATATTTATCGCAGTTGTCTATGTCGAATTGTATTCGTTTTATTCGATTTTCTATCGAGCGAGCGATAAAAGGCGATATTATAAAATTTGTTATGAAATCGAATTATAAACACTACAAATCGATATGGTTATATGGTCGGCTGACAACCAAAACTCACTATAAAAACTGTCTCTACTCTTAGCAATATCGTATGTCAGTATTGAAAAAGAACTGAGATACAAGAGTTATTTCAAGTAGGTATTTGTTAGTAAGTTTTGCTTGTCAACCGACGATTTAGACACTAACCTAGTGTGTGTATTCAGGGTCTCGACCGTTCTCCACATGTCTTTCTGCGTTTTAATTTATTTATCCATATGATTGATCTATTATTTAGCAAATTATACGTTTCCCTCTATGAAATGTAAAATGTATCTCGTTGACCACGTGACCTCTTGTTTAATTTGAGATTGAGAATAAATTCGGGTGCATTGGGATAATTTTAAGCGGGAATTTTACTCAGACTCCTCTGTCACCTCTATTTTAATTTGGACTTTAGACTTCGTCCACTGTAGGCATAATAAATAATTCCGTGGCTCTCGCGGAGGTGTAGATATTTCTAAAGTTATCCCAATACACTCGTATATGTGATTGGATTTAGTATTTAAAATGCTAACATACCTAAATAATGATATTGTTTGCGGATAGCTTTGTGCAAAATCCTGTAACTTATCAACTTTAGAAATGTATCTTAGTTTGTAATGTATGAATTATGTAAAATATTGTTAATACCAATTAAGTTTATTTTTTTATAAGTACAAAAGTGAACGTCTTATCATGTTTGATGCTTTTGTTAAGTGTTGAATTATTTAAAGTATTATTTTTTATGTAAAAACGAAATAAAAAATAGCTGTATATAGTCTTTGTGTTTCATTCATAACTATTTAACTCGTTCCACCCCGGTGACACGTTTGTGATCTACAAAATCTGAATCCTATGCCAATGGCACACATACGTAAAAATCTTATTCTTAAAGTTCTCACATCTATGCCAGTGTCATAGAAATACGATAATTTTTCCTTTAGTCCCATCTCGTAGCCAGATTTGGTAGCTAGCTACGTAATGGGAAAAATAATTCCGATTCGAAGCTGGCTACTATACGGGAAATTGAAAGTCCCATCTCGTAGCTAGGTTCTGAAGCTGGCTTCCAAATGGGAAAAATAATCCCGATTCGAAGCTGGCTACTCTACACGGGAAATTGAAAGTCTCATCTCGTAGCTAGGTTCTGAAGCTGGCTTCCAAATGGGAAAAATAATCCCGATTCGAAGCTGGCTACTATACGGGAATTTGAAAGTCCCATCTCGTAGCTAGGTTCTGAAGCTGGCTTCCAAATGGGAAAAATAATCCCGATTCGAAGCTGGCTCAAAGGGCCGTAAGACCATTCTTCCATGTTGGGAAAAACATACAAACACTACGAGATGAGACTAAAGGCAATATCAATCTAATGAATATCTCTGTCGCTATTTTTTAATTACCTACTATAAAAATATAGCCTAAAATTTTTTTTTACCTAAAATCTATTTTGTGTGTAATGCCAAAATTGATCCCATTTAGTAGCTAGCTACAAGATGGGAAGGCATGTTTCTCATTTCGTAGCCAGCTAGTAAATCTGGCTACGAGATGGGAAAATTGTTCCCATTTGGTAGCTAGCTACGAGATGGGAAGACACGATTCTCATTTCGTAGCTAGCTACCAAATCTGGCTACGAGATGGGACTAAAGGTAATTTTTTTGTGTCACCGGATAGGAGTCCAATCCACATGCGTGTCACTGGCATAGGAGTTCTGTGAGATAATATCGATCGGCATGAATATTAGCACTTAGTGACAACAGTACCGGCGGCGAACGTGTTAATTAGTACGCAGGTGCACCACGTTACGGGAAAAAATGTTTGCATTTTGATCACACAAATTACAGTACATTTTCCCGGTACCTATATAAAGGGCAGTCAGCACCAAAGAAATTTAACAGTATGAGACTTAGCTAACAAAAGATAAGCGCTCCCGTGCAAATAAAAGAGACACGGCGATGTTAATAGTTACTCTCTCAGCTCTGCTATGAGCTTTAACCCTTAAATGCATAGTGATGTATATATGCATCATCTATTCTCGACTCTATTGACAACCCGTCAGAATTCAAATTTGAATACTTAAATCTTTGTCAAGGTCATGCATTTAAGGGTTAACCTTTTTGATGCCACGTCTAATACAAAAGCTGTCACTCAAACGCCACATCAAAAAACTGTCGAATCTGAATTTGAGCTTTACGCACGTGCTTGTAGGTTTAAATTGATTTGTGATTCAGGACTTATATATCGGTCTTTGGCGTTGAACCTGCGCTGCCAATATATCGGTCGTTGGCGTCCAAAAGGTTAAATGTTGCCGTGTCTCTTTTGCTCACACCGGAGCGCTTATCTTTTGGTTGGGTGGTCCCAGTGGTCTAACCCTAATGGGAGGACAGGAGGAAATAACAGTAGGTAGAAATAAAATAATCGAAATAAAATTCCAGAATTATATTCTGATTTCAACTTTTTCGACATAATATCAAATTTACCATAATTAATGATTGAGCTACATGCAACTTGGCGTCATAAACGAACTGTTTCTAAAATAGTCTAATGTAACCATAAAATATACACAGGTAAGAACTATGAAAATACTTATTAACTAATATCACAAATAAAATTTCGCAAAATGCGATAACAATCAGCATTCCTTGTAGACAACAAAAAGATAAAATTTATGATTCAAATGATTGATTGTATTTTAAACGGTTTTTAATCAAAAAAATAATTTATCTTTATGATAACGGATTATTTTAAATCCTTTAAGGATGTAACATTAAATGCTGACTTGCAAGTACCATCATAATGTGAAATGAAGTCACGATTTTATTGCGTTTTGATATCAATGATGCAAATTTAAGTATCTGTATATCAAGGGACAGATTACTTATCTGAAGATAAATTAACACTTATTATTTACATCGTGCAAAAAAGTGCACGTGATGAGAACGTGAGTTGTTGCGGAATTACCCATTTTATAGGTAAGTGACAGATGGGTATAGTCAGCGTCAAATACCTTGTAGAATAATAAATATTAGACGTCATAGACCAAAGAAAAAAACATGTCGTTGTATTCTGGCCATTTTTCTCATCTCGATATGAAACTTGCCTATTTTGTGTTGTCCCAATACTTATGGGGAACTTTCTCATACACCCTTGAATTTCTTCGCAAATGTATGTAGGTTTGTCACGATGTTTTCTTTCTCTGCAGTGGTGGCTCAGTGGTTTAGACGTTTGACTTTCAATCCGGGGGTCGTGGGTTCAAATCCTGGCTCGTACCAATGAGTTTTTCCGAAACTTACCTATGTACGGAATATCAGATGATATTTACCATTAGCTTTCGGTGAACGAAAACATCGTGAGAAAACCTGCATACATCGCGAAGAAATTCAAAGGTGTATGTGAAGTTCCTAACCCGCTTAGGGTCAGCGTGGGGACTATAGCCCAATCCCTCTCATATATGAGAGGAGGCCTGTGCCCAGCAGTGGGACATTACATAGACTAAAATATTATTATATATTATTATTTCCTTATTCCCTTTCATCAGATTATATTCGTACATAAGCTTTTTGAAAAACTCATTGGTACGAGCCGGGGATTGAACTGACGACCGCTGCGTAGCTGTACCTACACCATACTAACTATAACCATTATTTTGGCAAAGTATTTGACGCTGACTGTACATTTGTGACGTTTTGCAGATAAAAGCGGCGCTTACGTTATTATTAATGTCGCTTCTATACTAATTTGGTGCTACGTGACATTCATAAAGCAACTTTATCTGCGAAACGTCATATTTACAAAATCGATATATCTAATAATAAGTTGGTCAAAAAGTAGGATTACTACTTTCGATTACTTTTATATTGTGTACTTTAATTTACTGAAGTAAGGTCCACCCGGGTAAAACCGGACTATTTTTCGGCGAGTTGAAAGGATGTCACAAAAAAAAATATTTTCACTAACTTTTACCTGCAGAAGTGTGATGTACAGTCGGGTTCAAAATTGCATGGACAGTTTATGAATTAATTAATTCAATCATAAATCATCCATGCAATTCTGAACGCCACTGTACGTGATAAAAAAGAAATCAAGCAAATTTATTTGATGCCGTTCAGCCGAATAGCATGGGAGTAATAGACACTCCAACTTGCACTTTTTTTTTTCAAGACACCCAACCGAAAAACCTTCTTGGCTTAACACGTTCGCCCCCTGTAATGTTTCACTAAATCCTAATACTACACCGATCGCATTTTCTTATTCGAACTCCTATGCCAGTGACACGCATCTGTGACCGAAATGATTGTACTCCTATGCCGGCGACACAACACTTGTGTCAAAAATGTTCGTATTTCGATGCGACTGGCATAGGAGTAAGAACTTGATTTACCTATGCTAGAGTACGGTAATTTTGATTACGTATGTGTGTCACTGGCATAGAAGTCCGAATTTTTTGATCACAGACGCCGTGTCATAATAAACCTTTCCGGTTTTACAGCAGTCTTTGTACTTATAAATAATAGGTAATAAAAATATCTAGCACGTATTTTAATAATATTAAGATAAAACACTAGATTTGAAACCAGTCTTTTCTTCGAAAGTAATAAGTTTATTTGTCATTTTTTAAGAAAAAGCCTTCAGATTTATTAACGTCTTCCCACTTACAACTAATAATTTCACATCTATCCCATATTTTATTAATATTTGTCAATAATATTAAAAGTTATCTTTAATGGATGGAATTATTTACTTATGTCCTACAATGAAAACTAGGCTAACAAAAAAAAATATTCCTACCACTTTGTAAAGTCCATTCATCCTTACTTGTCCTATCTAGTAAACAACTTTCTAACCTAAAAGTACACGTTTTCTGTTGTAAACTGCCATTATTTGCCTATACCATAATACCTGAGTCCGTATTTGTGCAGTCCGTCCGTAGTAGGGTTGCCACCCGTACTATAATATATAGTATCGCACTATATTTTACTCGATTGTACTATATAATATACAATAGCAATATAGTAGGTAAAATACTATATTTTTATTATATCGCCAGCTGCTTCAATTTTGTGATTGATTGGCATTTTGAAACGGAAGGATAAATAGGTGTACTATTTTATTTCCTCACTTTTCCTGTAAGTACTATTTTTTTACATTTTCATAAAAATACTATTTTGTCTTACAAAAAAGGTGGCAACCCTAGTCCGTAGTGATTAGTAAATTGTTTAATTTTTAATCAAGGAAACAGCAGTTTACAACAGAAAACATGTACTTTTAGGTTAGAAAGTTGTTTACTAGATAAGACAACTAAGGATGAATGGACCGTAGTCAAAAAATCTAACGTTTTACGTCCACTTTTCACTAATAAAACCCCACTACTGTAGGCTTAGCACGATTGGATAGGGTTGCTGGCATACCTACTTAAATCAGTAGGTACTAGGTACCTATACATAAATATAGTACATATCTATGCGCATTGGCGTCTTCGATACTAATACTAAAATGGTTACCGAAGTTTGTTTCTAATTACGTAAGATACATGGCAATGTAGTCATCTGCCGCATCTATGATGGTTTGTGCGTTCTCTGTGGACCATGACTTATATATCAGTCTTTGGCGTTGAACTTGCGGTGCCGATATATCAGTCGTTGTAAGCTTGTTTCTAATTAGGTAAGATACACGGCAATGTAGTCATCTGCCGCATCCATGATGGCTTGTGCGAGTACCGAGTCTCCACTGCGTTTTACGTGCGAGGGAAGGAATAATACCATTTGGCTGCTTCGGGCCCAAGAGTGATTCAGTGTGCCTGCAAGACAGTTTACAATGATACGCTTCAAGATGGCGTAAAACCATACGACTAAAGGGGAACATACCCATACTACGTGACCTGTTTAGGGGGGAGGGGGTCCGTCGAAGTACCACTCTTGGTCAACAGGGGGAGGGGGGGGGGGGTCTGGTATCTTGTCGGGGGGGGGGTCTCGTATCACGTGACTCTTGGAAAACTAAATTTAAAATTAAATTTACTGGCAGAGGCACTCTCCTTTTTAACCGCCCTTGATGCATTAATAAATGTACTAAAATACATATATATTTTTAAAGCAAAAGTACAATTCTAAAATTTAAATTTACTATTTAAACTACGCCAAGAAACGCTTAAAAAAGGGTCACGTAGTATGGTTATGTTCCCTAGTCTACAAACAAGTTAAACTTGATTGACAAATACAAAAGTCAAAAAGAAGCACTTGCGAAGCACAACTATCTGCCTGTAAAATCTGTAATAAAAATCTGGCAACCCTAGTCTTCATACCGTAGTAGCGGAGTGGGTAGTCCCTGGAACAGTGTGTCCGCGCCAGCAGGCAGGCGGGTCCCCGGGGGTCAACACGCGCGGCCACCACGAGCACGCTCCTAACTTGTGCCACACGTCGTATCTGCCGATAACATACCGTAGTAGCGGAGTGGGTAGTCCCTGGAACAGTGTGTCCGCGCCACCACGAGCACGCTCCTAACTTGTGCCACACGTCGTATCTGCCGATAACATACCGTAGTAGCGGAGTGGGTAGTCCCTGGAACAGTGTGTCCGCGCCACCACGAGCACGCTCCTAACTTGTGCCACACGTCGTATCTGGCGATAACATACCGTAGTAGCGGAGTGGGTAGTCCCTGGAACAGTGTGTCCGCGCCACCACGAGCACGCTCCTAACTTGTGCCACACGTCGTATCTGCCGATAACATACCGTAGTAGCGGAGTGGGTAGTCCCTGGAACAGTGTGTCCGCGCCACCACGAGCACGCTCCTAACTTGTGCCACACGTCGTATCTGCCGATAACATACCGTAGTAGCGGAGTGGGTAGTCCCTGGAACAGTGTGTCCGCGCCACCACGAGCACGCTCCTAACTTGTGCCACACGTCGTATCTGCCGACAACATACCGTAGTAGCGGAGTGGGTAGTCCCTGGAACAGTGTGTCCGCGCCACCACGAGCACGCTCCTAACTTGTGCCACACGTCGTATCTGCCGATAACATACCGTAGTAGCGGAGTGGGTAGTCCCTGGAACAGTGTGTCCGCGCCAGCAGGCAGGCGGGTCCCCGGGGGTCAACACGCGCGGCCACCACGAGCACGCTAACTTGTGCCACACGTCGTATCTGCGATAACATACCGTAGTAGCGGAGTGGGTAGTCCCTGGAACAGTGTGTCCGCGCCAGCAGGCAGGCGGGTCCCCGGGGGTCAACACGCGCGGCCACCACGAGCACGCTAACTTGTGCCACACGTCGTATCTGCCGATAACATACCGTAGTAGCGGAGTGGGTAGTCCCTGGAACAGTGTGTCCGCGCCAGCAGGCAGGCGGGTCCCCGGGGGTCAACACGCGCGGCCACCACTAGCACACTAACTTGTGCCACACGTCGTATCTGCGATAACATACCGTAGTAGCGGAGTGGGTAGTCCCTGGAACAGTGTGTCCGCGCCAGCAGGCAGGCGGGCGCGTCCCCGGGGGTCAACACGCGCGGCCACCACGAGCACGCTCCTAACTTGTGCCACACGTCGTATCTGCGATAACATACCGTAGTAGCGGAGTGGGTAGTCCCTGGAACAGTGTGTCCGCGCCAGCAGGCAGGCGGGCGCGTCCCCGGGGGTCAACACGCGCGGCCACCACGAGCACGCTCCTAACTTGTGCCACACGTCGTATCTGGCGATAACATACCGTAGTAGCGGAGTGGGTAGTCCCTGGAACAGTGTGTCCCCGGGGGTCAACACGCGCGGCCACCACGAGCACGCTCCTAACTTGTGCCACACGTCGTATCTGGCGATAACATACCGTAGTAGCGGAGTGGGTAGTCCCTGGAACAGTGTGTCCCCGGGGGTCAACACGCGCGGCCACCACGAGCACGCTCCTAACTTGTGCCACACGTCGTATCTGGCGATAACATACCGTAGTAGCGGAGTGGGTAGTCCCTGGAACAGTGTGTCCCCGGGGGTCAACACGCGCGGCCACCACGAGCACGCTCCTAACTTGTGCCACACGTCGTATCTGGCGATAACATACCGTAGTAGCGGAGTGGGTAGTCCCTGGAACAGTGTGTCCCCGGGGGTCAACACGCGCGGCCACCACGAGCACGCTCCTAACTTGTGCCACACGTCGTATCTGCCGATAACATACCGTAGTAGCGGAGTGGGTAGTCCCTGGAACAGTGTGTCCGCGCCAGCAGGCAGGCGGGCGCGTCCCCGGGGGTCAACACGCGCGCCGGCCACCACGCGCACGCTCCTAACTTGTGCCACACCACGTCGTCGTATCTGGCGATAACACTATTCGTAAGTATACTTAGCTATAGCATATAACAAAAAGAACACCTAACATTATATAAGGTATAACTAGTACTTGTGGCTGTGCACATGGAAAAGTACCTTGTTGCGGGTATTGAGTTATGCATAGTTCCAAAAAGGAGATTAAATTTGCTATCAATAAAAAAACAATTATGACTCTAGGTTGAACCACTATTTTTATATAATTTTTTGATTTTGCGACTTCTGAAATGCACAAGTTGAAAAAACTGCATTTAAAGTTTATAATGCCAAAAAACGCACTTTTATTTCGAAGTTACATAATGAAGGGTATGCTTATAATCTTTGGAAGTAAAGAGCTAGTTCGCACGAACGCTTAAAAAGCGTCGCGTTATAACCTGACGTTGGCGGTATTTTACCGTTCCCAATATTCGTGTTCATATGAACGCTTAAAAATCACTGTGTAATCGTACCCGCTGCGGAGTGCACGTATAGTAAACTATGAATTCTAGAGCAAAGTTATTGGCAATAGCCCTTTGTGTTGCGAGAAGCCGGAAAAGGAAAATAAAATCATATTGGGTACATCCCCTTAATGAGCAACGATATTTAAAAGGACAATTTGTGGTACTTTATGAAGATTTGAGGCGCTATCCTGTTAAGTTTTTTTGCGTTGTCTGAACATGTTTTAAGACCATATCCAAATCGTAACTTGACTGTGCAGCAACTTATTTATAACTATCGACTTACACGAGCACGCAGAATGATAGAATGTAGTTTTGGTATTCTATCTAACAAGTGGAGAGTTTTAACAAAAGCCATAGATCTTCAACCCAAAAACACGATATCAGTAGTTAAAGCGTGTTGCATATTACATAATTTTGTCAGGATTAAAAATGGATTCCAATTTGAAGATACATTATATGATAGCACTTTAGAATGTTTGCAAACGACAGGATTAAGAAGTAATAGTAGGGGTGTGGAAGTACGAGACTATTTCGCAAAATATTTTACAACACCACAAGGTTCCGTTCCGTGGCAATACGATGCAATTAATAGAAGAAGATTTGAGTGAACAGTGAATTTATATTTACGTTGCTATTAAAATTAAAAAGTGAATATGAAATAGAATGTACTTAAATCTTTTATTTTTTTCTCCTTTATCAAGTGACTCCCAATCAAAAGACAATTTATATGCGATCTCCTCCCAAGCATCATTTTTCAATAATTTATTTGCGTACTCGGGTAATAAAGATTTCACATACAATAGAGGTCGAGATTCTGTAGCCAACTCATTGAAGCGCGCTTTTTCAACGCCCGTCTGAACATAAACACGGAGGTCCATAATATGCTCAATTCGTTTTAACGTCCAACGTCCAACGTCGAAAATCAAACAGTGCTCGATAAAAAAGCGCCGCGGTTTAAAACCGCCATCGTGTGAATGAATATACGGTTTTGCATTTGTTTCATTTGAACGCTTTTTTAACGGCCGCTAAAAAAACGCTCGTGCGAACTAGCTCTAAAGAATTGTGATAAAGGTTAATTGTTTAAAAATACATGTTAATTATTTATATTTCTTAGGTTGAATATGCAAGGGCGAAAGAAATACATATTTGTGCCTTATATTCGTGCAGGGGATGAGTGGGAATGGGGTATGGGTATCAAGGTAGGTATGGCTGCAAACTCAAGTCTCTCGCAGCCCTTCGGCCACGTACGCTGTCAAGCCATGGGAAACGCTTCGGGCCTTCGACCTTCGCGGGCTCGAAGCTTCGCATTCTACAATTACTGAGATGTTATTAAACGTTGAAAGGTTTTATATTTACGCCAGAACAAATATGGCAAGAGAGTATGGACAGGTGCATTACCTCAGACTTTGAATAGGCTCCCATTCGTTTCAACTGTAATAAAACTCATAAACAAATTGTAAGGCTCTTTAAGAAAGTGCTTACTAAAAGACTGCATTAGAACATAAATATTATCCGCCTATATTAAATATGTCAGATAATGCATGTTATTCTGTAAGGTAAAATTATTGTTGAAATGAACATTAAGTGCCTCACTAAATAACCATTTAGTAAGACCTAACTCACCTAAAATCTAAATAACTATTAGATTAGAGTTTTGTGTACCTAAAAAATTATAAATGTACCTTTGTGTGAAATAAACAGTTTAATTTTTTTTTGTTTTTTCACAGCTCGGCCTCCGGCCACGCAGGCTGCCGCGCCTCTGAGCCACGCTCCGGGCCTTCGGCCTTCGCTGAAATTCGAAGCGAACCGTCGAGCCTCCTGTTTACTTATAAGACAGGAATGCCAGTTGCATAGCGTTAGTCCCACAAATTTAGATATAAAGTAGATGAAGTAAATAGCACCATTTGTATGGGAACCAAGCGTGCCGACTTTTTAGCTGTCACTGAGACGTCACGGTCGGCATTTAGTGATGGGAAAACCTAAACGGTTCAAAGACACCAATGCCCCTCCACCCGCAACAATGCAGCCGTTTCTCTCGTACACATAGATTTTATATCTGTGGGCTCGCTCGCTCACTATTATATTTATTGTAGAACGAACAACACTAGTCGCTAAATTTGACGGACGAATGAGAAATGGGCTGTACTACGCAGTCGAAGCGATACGCGAGAGTATCGCTAGTCTCATATTCATCATCTCTTTAACACACATGGTCGATCAAACGCTTAAAGCAAACGCAGCAATGTAATATAAACGCCGGTTTGAAACGTAATTCTATAGTTACTTAGGTACACCCTTGGACGCATAAATAAAAATACGGAAAAAATGATTAAAAATGAATTCACGCACAATATTATTTAAAAATTACTTACATGTGATGGGAAATATGTTTTTGTTTTTGTGCGCTGGAAATATTTGGGCTGGTGCAGTTAATTGTCATGCAATGAGGCATTTTGTATTTTTTTCTTACGTGCGGCTGCTACAGCTGACGTATGTGGACTGTCATTAGAAATGGCCATCTCAGTAGCTGCTACTGAGTTCGGACACGCGAAGTACATACATTTGCTTCTTCTAGTGTATATTAATTTCTGTGGGTTTACTTGTTAACCGTTTCAGTGCGGATGATTGTTTTTGACGAATGGCGTATGATACGATAGGCGTGTCATCATATTCTAGGCACGCTTGTCATGAAAGGCATGAAAAAATTGTTCGCCGACAGTTTTTGAAAATGGAACAAGCAACGAATCGGTTAAGACAGGCATGCCAGTTGCATCGCGTACTCACTCGTGGGGACTCCCCCACATAGCTGGAGAGCCAGTGAACCCTGAGAGTAACGGTCTTCCTGTAAGGTTAGAAATTTGTATACTAATGGTTTATGGAATTCTAAGAGCAATAGCCATGACCTGGCAGGCGTCAGCCCTGCACGTCATCAGGCCCTTTATTTTTTGAACTGTTAAGTAAATTGGATTTCAAAACTTGTTTCTGTAAGTTTGAAAAATTTATAGGATAAAGTTAATTTATTGTACATCTTAAAAAAATTGACAGGCGATTACAATAAGCAGAAGTATATGACAGGTCAATTAGAAAATGCACAGTTGATGAGGTAAAATAAACTTCATCCTGTATACTCGAAATTTTTACATGTCTTCAAATAAACGTCTCAGAGTAAGTATGTACAATGCCAGGCGGTTTTGAACAGCATAAGACCTTGCCAGGCGAGGGGACAGTTAAGTAAATTGGGTTTCAAAACTTGTTTCTGTAAGTTTGGAAATTCAATAGGATAAAGTTAATTTATTGTACATTGTTCAAGTTTGCAACCTTTCGGTTTATTGTGGCAGTACTGCCAATATAGAATTTAAAAGTTTGACGTTTTCCCCCCTCCCTAGGATTGGCGAAAACGTCAGTGTGATTTCAAACCGCCATTGAGTCGACACAGTTTTCGCTCTCGTAGATTCTATTCTCGAATTAAAACACCATTCACACGCAAGTTCATCATACATCAAACCAGCGAGTGCAAGGAGCCCCACGACCGAGTGCGAAGAGCGGACCCAAAGCTAAGTTGGACTCTGGAGGTAACGGTCAGGTGACTTCAGTTGGCAGGAGAATCCCGGTCGGCGCCAACGGCGGACAGCGAAGCTACGGATCCAACCTCCAGCATCAGGCACGGAAGGTAATCCAATCACTCCGCTGTATATCTGTTCACTTCACGTTTCTTTTAACAGGCACCAACATTCTTGCTCCCCCACACCCTAACGTTTTCCAATTTAAATTTTACAACGGTTAATTCCGACTTTCTCTCGTTACAATATTACAGTCCACTTTTTTTTCGTCTTTCGAACATTTTGGTCCTTCGAGCCGGATATTTTGATAAGTGACCTCTGGTTTTATCGTTTGTTTTCGCGTAGTCACTTATCGGATTCCGTTACTTATTTATTTACCTGTCGTTATTTTGAGAAAAAATATTAGGGTAGGATTTATAAAAATATTCGTGGGTAAGCAAGAAGGTCGGTCGTGTAGTGGTGTTTTAACAATTAAGTACTCATTCATTCAGTTGACCGTCATAAATAATATTCCTGGCAACACTTTCGTTTATGTCAGTTGTCACTGCCATTACTGTCAGTGTCACCCTGGATGAAAATAGCATTATCGTCGTAATTGTTTCGATTAGTTTTTGTTGTTGTTTTCTTCTATTCTCAACTGTTCAGCATGGGGCCCGGTGGTAATACAAGGGAGTCCGAAGCGGTTGTTGATCCGCTACTGATTGCCCGGGACTATGCGTTGATGAGAATAGAATATTTGCAGATGTTGTCGGATGAAGATCTCGCTTTGTGTGACGAACGCGAATTGAGCTCGAATTCTCAGAAAGCTCAGAATTTTCACGAAGCGCAAATAAAGCTTCTTAGCTGTAACCCGCGAAGTGACCACCGGGAAATCTGTAGCCATACAGCATTATTTGACACAAAACTTAGGTCAGTAAGAGCGCGCTTAGTGAGGGAGTTAAAACATACAACTACAAAAACACAACAATTGGTTATGCCAAAATTGCCGAAACTACAGATAAAGCCTTTCGATGCTAGGGTTGAGAATTGGTTGTCATTTATCGAACTTTTTAATTCTATAGTGCATACACGCACGGATATTGCGCCGGTTGAGAAGTTGCATTATTTATTATCGAGTGTGCAAAATGAGGCGTATGATCTGATAAAGAATTACCCTGTCAATGATGAGAACTATAACTTGGCATATGACACATTATATAGGCAATATAATAAACCTAGACTTATCACAACAACCTACTATGAAAAGTTAATTCAATGTGAAGCAGTGAAAGGATGTCGGACTAGTGACCTGCAGCGGGTTCATAGGGTCTTTAATGAAAACTTGTCAATATTAAAAGGCCTTAAGTTACCAGATGTCAATTTCATGCTTGTGCAGTTACTATGGTCGAAGCTTGATAAAAGTACAAAAGAGCAGTTTGAATTAGAGCACAACTCGGATGAAATTCCTGTGCTAAGTAAGTTGCAGGACTTTATTGAAAAAAAGGTATCGGGCTTTGGATGCTGCAGGGTTTATGACTAGTGTGGCTCAACCTAGTGTAAGTAGGCCTGTCTCTAAGGGGAATACAGCTTTGGTTGTGTCTGCCACAACGTGTGTGTTGTGTAGTGAGGCACATAGCATAGCTTCTTGCCCTGTATTCTTAAGTTCTGACCCGGCGAGTAGGTTTAAATGTGTCAAGGAGAATAATTTATGTATATTGTGCCTATCGGGTTCACACTCTGTGAAGTTTTGTAAAGCGAAGCAGCGGTGTGAGCAGTGCAGATTTTCCCATCATACTCTACTTCATTTTAATAATGCAAAGGCACCTGCTTCAGCCGCAAATAGTAATCAAATAGCAAAGTCTCAAGTACAAATTCCAAACCCGCTAACTATGGTTGCAAATAACATGGCAACTTCGCCTTTGTTTTCGACAGCCTATGTGTGTCTTAGGGATGTTCAGGGGACCTTTGTTCCAATTAGAGCTGTACTGGATTCTGCTAGTGGCTGTAATTTCTTAAGTGAAGCCTGTGCTGAAAGATTAGGTCTGCGGTTCAAGGATGGTAGGCATGCTGTGACTGGTATTGGTCACTCAACAACTGAACCTGCAGGTACCTTGTCATGTGTCATTTCACCCACCAGTGGTCGCCCTAATGTGACCATTTCGTTAGAGGCCTATGTGTTACCTACTATATGCCCAGACGTGCCAGCCGAGCATATGGATTTATCGTCGTGGCAACACATTAAGGATTTGGATTTAGCTGATCCGTCTCCTCACATCCCGGGTCCTGTCGACATGCTCCTGAGTGCTGGCATTTTCGCTTCATCGCTGCGCCCTGGACTGGTCCATGGGGATCCAGATCAACCGACTGCCCTTAACAGTGCTTTCGGATGGCTCTTGATGGGTGGTGCTGCCACCGCTGAAGTGGCTCCTTACTCTCGAACTGACTCTTGTTCTCGCACTGAGTTTTGCTCTCTCTCTGGTTCTCGCTCTCCCTCCGATTCTCACTCTCACTCCGACTCTCGCTCTCGCTTAGATCCTCGCCCTCGCTTAGATTCTCGCACTCGCTTAGATTCTCGCCCTCGCTCCGACTCTCGCTCTCACTCCGATTCTCGCTCTCGCTCCGACTCTCGCCCCCGATTCGCCTCGCCTTTCGTTTTTTGTGCTCGATCTTCTCGTCAGCCTCAATCCCTCTCAGCTATAACTTTATTCTCCATTATCGCTTGCCTATCTGCTCTAGCTTTCACATCCATTCTCGTTGTCACTCTCATTCTAGTTCTCGGGCTCACCATTACTATCGCTGTCGCTATTACTCTTGTCGTCGGTTCGCCTATCACTATATCGTCTTTATCGCCCTTCTGTCGGTGCTCTGGCCTCCGAAATTACTCTCGTTCCTGTAGTCAAGCTAACTTTCGCTCTCGTTGTGACACTCGTTCCCTCTCTTGCTCTCGCGTCAGGTCATCTGATGGTAGGCGGTCGCCTCGCTCGAGACTCCCACGGCAACGGTATTAGCGTCTAACCTTTATTATAAATGTGTCGTGTCGTCTTTCCTTTGGGTTAGTTAGTTTCATTTTCTCGTTCGTATTTTTCCAGTATTCTCTGGGTTAAAACACTGTCGTATTTTGGTAGGCGGATAATGTTCAAGTTTGCAACCTTTCGGTTTATTGTGGCAGTACTGCCAATATAGAATTTTAAAGTTTGACGTTTTCCCCCCTCCCTAGGATTGGCGAAAACGTCAGTGTGATTTCAAACCGCCATTGAGTCACAGTCACAGTTTTCGCTCTCGTAGATTCTATTCTCGAATTAAAACACCATTCACACGCAAGTTCATCATACATCAAACCAGCGAGTGCAAGGAGCCCCACGACCGAGTGCGAAGAGCGGACCCAAAGCTAAGTTGGACTCTGGAGGTAACGGTCAGGTGACTTCAGTTGGCAGGAGAATCCCGGTCGGCGCCAACAGCGGACAGCGAAGCTACGGATCCAACCTCCAGCATCAGGCACGGAAGGTAATCCAATCACTCCGCTGTATATCTGTTCACTTCACGTTTCTTTTAACAGGCACCAACATTCTTGCTCCCCCACACCCTAACGTTTTCCAATTTAAATTTTACAACGGTTAATTCCGACTTTCTCTCGTTACAATATTACAGTCCACTTTTTTTTCGTCTTTCG
The DNA here is from genome assembly GCA_025490895.1 of Thaumatotibia leucotreta. Classification (NCBI taxonomy): domain Eukaryota; kingdom Metazoa; phylum Arthropoda; class Insecta; order Lepidoptera; family Tortricidae; genus Thaumatotibia; species Thaumatotibia leucotreta. Next base: position 61,000 of record JALPQI010002435.1, read on the forward strand.
AACATACATCTATTGTTCAAATAATTAATTAATAAGGGCGTGCGATTGAGAGGTGCAACTGTCCCCTCGCCTGGCAAGGTCTTATGCTGTTCAAAACCGCCTGGCATTGTACATACTTACTCTGAGACGTTTATTTGAAGACATATAAAAATTTCGAGTATACAGGATGAAGTTTATTTTACCTCATCAACTGTGCGTTTTCTATTCGATCTGTCATATACTTCTGCTTATTGTAATCGCCTGTCAATTTATTTTTAAGATGTACAATAAATAAACTTTATCCTATTAAAGGGTCTAGCCGCATTTCTATAGTGAAACTGCCCCTGGCTGGAATGTATACCTTTCTTAGAAGCGTTTATTGGTCTTATTATAAGATATCATTTTACAATATTTCAAGCCTGGAATCCCCTTGGTTTGGATAAAAATAAAAAAAAATTAAAAATCTTTTTTTATTTTTTGAAGCTAAACTAATGGTTAGATTTCTTTGAAATTTGGATTATACATGGCACTAGTAGCAATACATTTTCAAAAAAAAAATCAAGGTTGTAACTTTTTTACAAATGCCTAAAAAAATGTTTTTTTTTTTTTATTAATTTTTTTTTTTAATTTACAAGAGGCTGACAACCTCAATTTTTTGATATTTAATGCACAATACAATATTGTATTAAATGTATTTTTCTCATAAAAATCCATTTGTGGCAACAAGGTAAAAATGTCTTACTAATGTAGGTTACACATTGGGCCAACGTACTTGGCTCATTGGTATTAACGAGCAGTAGGTATTTTTTTAATGCAGTATTGCGTATTTCATAATAAGAATGTTTACGTAGTAGGTGTTTACGTACAACAATAGTACTTAGATTACATGCCGAGGCTAATAAAATAAGAAATGTCTCAGAAAGCGAAGTCGAGGTCTATTATGACATACGCAATACTGCCTTAAAATATATATATATATATATATATATTTTTTAATCGGCATATATATATATATATATATATTTTAAGGCAGTATTGCGTATGTCATAATAGACCTCAACTTCGATTTCTGAGACATTTCTTATTTTATTAGCCTCGGCATGTAATCTAAGTACTATTGTTGTACGTAAACACCTACTACGTAAACATTCTTATTATGAAATACGCAATACTGCATTAAAAAAATACCTACTGCTCGTTAATACCAATGAGCCAAGTACGTTGGCCCAATGTGTAACCTACATTAGTAAGACATTTTTACCTTGTTGCCACAAATGGATTTTTATGAGAAAAATACATTTAATACAATATTGTATTGTGCATTAAATATCAAAAAATTGAGGTTGTCAGCCTCTTGTAAATTAAAAAAAAAAAATAATAAAAAAAAAAAAACATTTTTTTAGGCATTTGTAAAAAAGTTAGAACCTTGATTTTTTTTTTGAAAATGTATTGCTACTAGTGCCATGTATAATCCAAATTTCAAAGAAATCTAACCATTAGTTTAGCTTCAAAAAATAAAAAAAGATTTTTAATTTTTTTTTATTTTTATCCAAACCAAGGGGATTCCAGGCTTGAAATATTGTAAAATGATATCTTATAATAAGACCAATAAACGCTTTTAAGAAAGGTATACATTCCAGCCAGGGGCAGTTTCACTATAGAAATGCGGCTAGACCCTTTTCAAACTTACAGAAACAAGTTTTGAAACTCAATTTACTTAACTGTCCTCTCGCCTGGCAAGGTCTAGTGCTGTTCAAAACCACCTGGCATTGTACATATATACTTACTTTGAGACGTTTATTTGAAGACATAAAAATTTCGAGTATACAGAATGAAGTTTATTTTACCTCATCAACTGTGCGTTTTCTATTCGATCTGTCATATACTTCTGCTTATTGTAATCGCCTGTCAATTTATTTTTAAGATGTACAATAAATAAACTTTATCCTATTAAATTTTCAAACTTACAGAAACAAGTTAAGAAACCCAATTTACTTAACTGTCCCCTAGCCTGGCAAGGTCTAATGCTGTGCAAAACCGCCTGGCATTGTACAGTCAGCTTCAGAGATATGTGACCCCCCTAACTTGAAAAGTTTAACTCGCCGCTCGGCTAGCCGAGACTCAGTATTCCGATAAAATCTTACAAAAATTGTGTTACTTTGAAACATTCCACTGTGCCGCTAGCGGGGATCGATCCATAGACCTTAGTGATATGCCCGGTCTTACTCCGCCATACATTAGACCGGCTGTCATGCCACTGGGCTACGGATGCAGTTGCATATGGATGCAAAAATTCGAACCAGTTGCAGGTGTCGCAAAGTGCAAATGGCTCCAACTAACTATCATATCATATATATGCGTCCCTGTTTGGCAAGCTTGTGTTACGTTATAGTATTGTCTTTGTTTATCAATATTTCCCTGCCCTCATATCATTTTCGAAGACGCTTAACAACGACTTTAAGTAATCACATTAAAGGTTAAAAATCAAGAGCAGGTAATTCAGTTTTGGGATTTCATGTAGAAAAACGCCATTTGAGGGCAAGTTATAATTTGTAGTCCAAGTCATACCTGTCTCTGTTGTGTCGAAGCAATTACATTTTGTGAACTTTCTTTGCATTTTCAAGAAATTTATTTTAACAACTCACGTTTTTTTTTCGATTTTTGATCAACAATATGGTGCGACTAACAGTTTTTATGAAAGCCAAAATCGTAAATCTCTGGGAAGAAAACAAAAGTATTAAGGAAATAGCACGAACGTTAAATATTACGGTAAGTAACTATTGTAACTAATGAGATTTTTTAATCACTTTACTGAATAAATGTAAATGTAAAATTGGATTAGCCAATAAGATAAGCTAACAGATGTATTGTGTGTAGATATATAATAGTTATTAATTATTATAGATAATATACCTATTTGATATATTTTTTAACAGGGTCTGTTTAGAAAAATCCCTAACAAACAAAACACATCGAGTATTTTTTAGTTAGGTAACTTAAGATTGTTTCTCCATAATGGGTGTGTTTTTAAACGTTTTTATACAAGATCGAGGCTTACCAATGTATTTCCACTTCTTCAAGAATTGTCCTATAGGTATATGTTAGTATTTTTTACTGTTACTTTATTTAGAGTTTAAGTAAGGTTTTAAAATAAAATCAGTATATAACTTTTTTTCCCGAGTCTGCTGAAAACGTAGTAGGTATGCCTAATACGCATTATGCCAACCGAGAAATAGTCGCACAAAGAAGGCTATTTTGTGTTCAGTTATTTTACAGATTTGTAAAATTAAAAATATAATGATTATATTATATTTACATATCAAAAACAGGGAGACGTGGAATGTGAGAAACCAGGTCCCCGTCCTACAGCTTACACTGATGAGTCTGAGCGTCATCGTAATATAGTGAAAATACATACTGATGCTCCATTTACCAGTACTCGCACTACTGCGGAAACTTTTGAAGTGTCACTTAGCACGGTTAGAAGACACCTTCATGCTGCTGACATACACAACTATAAACCAGCCAAAAAAATAAGTTTAACTGAAGCACATCAAAACGCACGTATAACGTTCGCAAAAAAATACGAAAATTTCGATTGGGAGAACGAAATCGTCATTTTCACAGACGAAAAATGTTTTAAATCCGACAAAGATGGCCGAAAAATATTGTGGCGGAGAAGTGGAGAGAGGTTCAACCCCAAAAATGTGCTAGACCTTAGAACAAGCGGAAGGATAACGTTAGGTAAAATATATATTTTTTTTATGTTATGGCTTGGTATGAGAGGGTAAACGATATTTATCAGAGTAACTTTTTTTCAGCGTATTATGGGTGGATGTCGTCCATGGGCCCTGGTGAGCTTGTAGAAGTTGGAGGCCGAATGAATGGTAAACGATACCTTGAGGTATTGCGTGACGTAATGCTGCCATCAGTTCGCGTCGCCTACCCTGAGGGCCAAATTTATTTAGTGCAAGACAATAGTGCCGTGCATCGGTCCCATGTAGTGCAAAACTGGTTGTCTTCTCAGACAGATATTACAGTGTTCGATTGGCCTTCGAAAAGTCCTGACCTAAACCCAATCGAGAACTTGTGGGGTCAAATGGTGCTTAACTGGGACCCTACCCAAGTTAGATCAAAAAAAAATCTAGATGAAAAAGTTCACCGGACCTGGGAATTGTTGAGGAACACGGATACCTGTTCTAACATGGTGACGAGTATGAAAAGCCGATTAAAGCAAGTTGTAGAAAGTGACGGATATCCTCTTCGCTATTAATTACCTACTCACACGCATCTGGTAACTGTAGTTATCAGCCATCACCCTTATTACCTAGGAGATAGAGGTCAATAAATATTCTCAAGCGGGTGATTAATATACCTAACTCTTGTGCTTCCATTTGTGTTATAGGTATTTCTCCACTATTGGCGAAATAATTATCATAGGCAAGTTAAAACAAATGAATAAATCTTCCGTGTCAGACATGTTATTCATGTCATTAAGGTCGATAATAACTCGACAGGTTTAGAATCTGTTATACCTATTAGAAATAGAATGATGGGAGTAACCTTGCAATTTAAAAGTATTCACGCAAATTAATTAACTAAACTTATTAGAAAGACACATTAGCATTCAATTACATACCTATTCAAATAAAATAGTTAACATTATGAACGAGTGAGATTGTTCAAAATATTAACTTATTGTTTTTTCCCTAATAGTTAGGCCCCGAAAATAGTCTTTGCAATAAAAAAAGATTTGACGCACGGTTTCAAAAACAGTTCCCTGTAGGTATTTTAAAGATATGTAATTTAAAGCACAATTGTATCATCAGCATCACATTTTATACGACATTATTGTCTCTAAATGTGGTCAGGAATACACTGTTAAAATCCGTCGGCCTATGCAGGCCCACGGTGTATATAAAACGCGTCATCATTATCTTCATTGCGTTATTCCCGGCTTATGCCATGGCTCAGTTAGCCTGGGGTCCGCTTTGACAGCTAATCCCAAGATTTGGAGAACGGTGCATATAAAACGCATATTTTTTTTAATTGGAAATTTATATATTGATGAACTACAGTTCCCTGTATCGAATATGGCCCATTAGTGGAGAAAGCCCGTGTTTAAATTTTTTTTACAGTGCTGACGCTGCAGGAGATGAATATTGTTATCTTTGATAACATGTGGTTTCTCGCTGTAACGTCAAAGTTTTCGTTGAGGTTATTTCAATCAGAAAGAAAAGTAACGTTGTGGTTTTGGCATGTCACATGGTCGAATCTAAAATTTATTGTAATTTACCTATGCAAGTTATTCTTTTGTGCAATTAATTAATGCATGTTTTTGTGCAAGACTCACTTAATAGGAAAAGTTGGAAAACATTTTTTTTTGACGCGGATTAAATAATTATACGTAGCTGATCGTATTAATAAGCTAAACCCGTTTAAAAAAAATGTCTTCAACATATTATTTATACTTTATTTTCTAATAAGATCACGAAAATGATAAACCCTATACATGGATAAGATGATTTTTGTAACCATCTGTAGGCATAACGCATATGTTTTTGTAAGACATTATTTTTGAATAGCATGAAAATAGTTATACCTATTGAAGCCTTGTTATCTCGGGGGTACTGTAACTAGTTAACTACTACATACTCTTATTCACGGCTGCTTAAAAAAACTGTGATTGTACGGAATTGAAATGTATGAAAGTAAATAACCGCGTGGGGTTTGTAACACATAACGTCTTTAAAACATATTTCCAGTCCAGTCTGCGATAAAAACTGTGTCGGATACGGCACGTCACTGCAAATCTGCAGCATCGCCTTTGTAGGTGTGACCGCACTTCAAAAAGCCTGGGGTCCGCTTTAAATATATTATGCCATTAAAACAATATTATTTTAATAAACCACAACGTTACTTATTTACACAACGGAGAAATGTTAAAACATTGATACATTAGATTAAAAATTTGAAGGTAGTTACTTCTTAATTTTACATAATTCATGTTGCTAAAGCAATTCGGATATTTGCTTATCTATCTTAAAGATACATCGTATAATATAACAATAGATAGATAAATGTTTATTTCATGAAAAGCAATTACATTATAAGTTAGCAATATATATGTAAAACCTGATCAACTAACTGGGTAGATCATATAAATAGAATAAAACTTTCTCATAATTCCAATTCACCCGAAATATTGATATTGTAAACAGTTTTTTATAAACCAATAAAAAATAATCAACATTCGTATTTTTCTTTTATTACCCATTTCTCATAATAATATTTTCAGCATAATATATCTAAAACTAATAACACAAATAAATTGCAACGTGTTGTATAAAAAAAATACAAAAAGTTTGAATCATCATGATATTTGAACCAGGAACCTCTCGTTTCATAGTCTATATTAGCAGCCGCTAAGCCAGGTCGCCGCTAGATAAGTTGACGAAATTATTGTTCTGGCTAAGACAAGCAACAAACATTGTTTTACATTTATCGTCGCCATTTTTTTTATATTGACATATTCAATTTATAAATGCCTGTAATAACTATACAAAATAATGCCTGTTGCAGATATACTAAAAAAAAATACAAAAAGTTAGGTGTGTCACGAGATTTGAACCAAGAATCTTTTTCTCCGGGGGGTCACATAATTGTGAGCGTCAGGATGACTGACCAAAATAGCGGATCAGTGTTAGAGTACCATCATAATTTACTACCTATTTGCTACTATTTACTACCTATGTTCACATATTTGCTACCTAAGTTTAAAAAAAGAAATCAATTTAATTAAGTGGGCAGTCATTCTGACGTCAGGATGACTGCCCATATTTAGTATTTCGTGGTTAGACCCTACATTTTGCAACTTTCTATGTACTATGATTTACTACCTATTTGCTACCTAAGCATATATTTTTTCCAGATTTTTTAGGCAAAAAATGACGATTTTATAAGCATTTCAAATTCTGAACAAAAAAAAAATTGTTAGAGTACCATCATAATTTACTACCTATTTGCTACTATTTACTACCTATGTTCACATATTTGCTACCTAAGTTTTAAAAAAGAAATAAACTTAATTAAGTGGGCAGTCATTCTGACGTCAGGATGACTGCCCATATTTAGTATTTCGCGGTTAGACCCTATATTTTGCAACTTTCTATGTACTATGATTTACTACCTATTTGCTACCTAAGCATATATTTTTTCCAGATTTTTTAGGCAAAAAATGACGATTTTATAAGCATTTCAAATTCTGAACAAAAAAAAATTTGTTAGAGTACCATCATAATTTACTACCTATTTGCTACTATTTACTACCTATGTTCACATATTTGCTACCTAAGTTTTAAAAAAGAAATAAATTTAATTAAGTGGGCAGTCATTCTGACGTCAGGATGACTGCCCTATTTAGTATTTCGTGGTTAGACCCTATATTTTGCAACTTTCTATGTACTATGATTTACTACCTATTTGCTACCTAAGCATATATTTTGTCCAGATTTTTTAGGCAAAAAATGACGATTTTATAAGCATTTCAAATTCTGACCAAAAAAAAATTTGTTAGAGTACCATCATAATTTACTACCTATATGCTACTATTTACTACCTATGTTCACATATTTGCTACCTAAGTTTTAAAAAAGAAATAAACTTAATTAAGTGGTCAGTCATTCTGACGTCAGGATGACTGCCCATATTTAGTACGTAATTTATTTCTTTTTTAAAACTTAGGTAGCAAATATGTGAACATAGGTAGTAAATTATGATGGTACTCTAACAATTTTTTTTTTGTTCAGAATTTGAAATGCTTATAAAATCGTCATTTTTTGCCTAAAAAATCTGTAAAAAATATATGCTTAGGTAGCAAATAGGTAGTAAATCATAGTACATAGAAAGTTGCAAAATATAGGGTCTAACCACGAAATACTAAATATGGGCAGTCATCCTGACGTCAGAATGACTGCCCACTTAATTAAGTTTATTTCTTTTTTAAAACTTAGGTAGCAAATATATGAACATAGGTAGTAAATAGTAGCAAATAGGTAGTAAATTATGATGGTACTCTAACAAATTTTTTTTTGTTCAGAATTTGAAATGCTTATAAAATCGTCATTTTTTGCCTAAAAAATCTGGAAAAAATATATGCTTAGGTAGCAAATAGGTAGTAAATCATAGTACATAGAAAGTTGCAAAATGTAGGGTCTAACCACGAAATACTAAATATGGGCAGTCATCCTGACGTCAGAATGACTGCCCACTTAATTAAATTGATTTCTTTTTTTAAACTTAGGTAGCAAATATGTGAACATAGGTAGTAAATAGTAGCAAATAGGTAGTAAATTATGATGGTACTCTAACACTGGATGCGATTCTACGGCGGCCGCTAAACCTCCTAATTATTTTTAGGCGTCGCTAAACCACTTTGTTATTCTATGAGCAGCTGTCATAATCAAATATTTCTTAAATTTAGGCGGTCTATTCAATTTAGGCTTAGCTGCTTAAATGCTATTCAGTACATGTCTTTTTAAAACAAAAATATAGAAACGTCAAGCTAAACTGACTAATTTTAGCGGCGAATAAAATAGTCCCGTTTAAAATAAGGAAAACACAAATACATCAAGTTTTACAAAATAATTATTTTCGAAATGGATGAAGAATACGTCATAGCTGCTGTGGTGGCCGACGAGAGGGAGTATGGCGAGGGCGAGGGTGAAAAAATATATTTGAAGAGGTTACGAGACGAGTCTAATCCATTTGACCGGTCTGAGCGGAAGTTTCGCAAATTGTTTAGGCTATCGCGGGCCATGGGCCGGCACGTAGTGGACACTTTGTGTGAAGGCGATGCGTTACGAGTGGGGACGGGTGAGCGTCAGGATGACTGACCAAAATAGCGGATCAGTGTTAGAGTACCATCATAATTTACTACCTATTTGCTACTATTTACTACCTATGTTCACATATTTGCTACCTAAGTTTAAAAAAAGAAATCAATTTAATTAAGTGGGCAGTCATTCTGACGTCAGGATGACTGCCCATATTTAGTATTTCGTGGTTAGACCCTACATTTTGCAACTTTCTATGTACTATGATTTACTACCTATTTGCTACCTAAGCATATATTTTTTCCAGATTTTTTAGGCAAAAAATGACGATTTTATAAGCATTTCAAATTCTGAACAAAAAAAAATTTGTTAGAGTACCATCATAATTTACTACCTATTTGCTACTATTTACTACCTATGTTCATATATTTGCTACCTAAGTTTTAAAAAAGAAATAAACTTAATTAAGTGGGCAGTCATTCTGACGTCAGGATGACTGCCCATATTTAGTATTTCGTGGTTAGACCCTATATTTTGCAACTTTCTATGTACTATGATTTACTACCTATTTGCTACCTAAGCATATATTTTTTACAGATTTTTTAGGCAAAAAATGACGATTTTATAAGCATTTCAAATTCTGAACAAAAAAAAAATTGTTAGAGTACCATCATAATTTACTACCTATGTTCACATATTTGCTACCTAAGTTTTAAAAAAGAAATAAATTACGTACTAAATATGGGCAGTCATCCTGACGTCAGAATGACTGACCACTTAATTAAGTTTATTTCTTTTTTAAAACTTAGGTAGCAAATATGTGAACATAGGTAGTAAATAGTAGCATATAGGTAGTAAATTATGATGGTACTCTAACAAATTTTTTTTTGGTCAGAATTTGAAATGCTTATAAAATCGTCATTTTTTGCCTAAAAAATCTGGACAAAATATATGCTTAGGTAGCAAATAGGTAGTAAATCATAGTACATAGAAAGTTGCAAAATATAGGGTCTAACCACGAAATACTAAATAGGGCAGTCATCCTGACGTCAGAATGACTGCCCACTTAATTAAATTTATTTCTTTTTTAAAACTTAGGTAGCAAATATGTGAACATAGGTAGTAAATAGTAGCAAATAGGTAGTAAATTATGATGGTACTCTAACAAATTTTTTTTTGTTCAGAATTTGAAATGCTTATAAAATCGTCATTTTTTGCCTAAAAAATCTGGAAAAAATATATGCTTAGGTAGCAAATAGGTAGTAAATCATAGTACATAGAAAGTTGCAAAATATAGGGTCTAACCGCGAAATACTAAATATGGGCAGTCATCCTGACGTCAGAATGACTGCCCACTTAATTAAGTTTATTTCTTTTTTAAAACTTAGGTAGCAAATATGTGAACATAGGTAGTAAATAGTAGCAAATAGGTAGTAAATTATGATGGTACTCTAACAATTTTTTTTTTGTTCAGAATTTGAAATGCTTATAAAATCGTCATTTTTTGCCTAAAAAATCTGGAAAAAATATATGCTTAGGTAGCAAATAGGTAGTAAATCATAGTACATAGAAAGTTGCAAAATGTAGGGTCTAACCACGAAATACTAAATATGGGCAGTCATCCTGACGTCAGAATGACTGCCCACTTAATTAAATTGATTTCTTTTTTTAAACTTAGGTAGCAAATATGTGAACATAGGTAGTAAATAGTAGCAAATAGGTAGTAAATTATGATGGTACTCTAACACTGATCCGCTATTTTGGTCAGTCATCCTGACGCTCACCACATAATTGTGAAGCTTACTGTACATACTTACTCTGAGACGTTTATTTGAAGACATATAAAAATTTCGAGTATACAGGATGAAGTTTATTTTACCTCATCAACTGTGCGTTTTCTATTCGATCTGTCATATACTTCTGCTTATTGTAATCGCCTGTCAATTTATTTTTAAGATGTACAATAAATAAACTTTATCCTATTAAATTTTCAAACTTACAGAAACAAGTTTTGAAACTCAATTTACTTAACTGTCTCCTCGCCTGGCAAGGTCTTATGCTGTTCAAAACCGCCTGGCATTGCACATACTTACTCCGAGACGTTTATTTGAAGACATATAAAAATTTCGAGTATACAGGATGAAGTTTATTTTACCTCATGAACTGTGCATTTTCTAATTGACCTGTCATATACTTCTGCTTATTGTAATCGCCTGTCAATTTTTTTTAAGATGTACAATAAATTAACTTTATCCTATAAATTTTTCAAACTTACAGAAACAAGTTTTGAAATCCAATTTACTTAACAGTTCAAAAAATAAAGGGCCTGATGACGTGCAGGGCTGACGCCTGCCAGGTCATGGCTATTGCTCTTAGAATTCCATAAACCGTTAGTATACAAATTTCTAACCTTACAGGAAGACCGTTACTCTCAGGGTTCACTGGCTCTTGGACTAACATGAAGCCACTCACCCTGGCTTGGGTCCCCACATGAAGCCACTCACCCCGGCTTGGGTCCCCACATGAAGCCACTCACCCCGGCTTGGGTCCCCACATGAAGCCACTCACCCCGGCTTGGGTCCCCACATGAAGCCACTCACCCCGGCTTGGGTCCCCACATGAAGCCACTCACCCCGGCTTGGGTCCCCACATGAAGCCACTCACCCCGGCTTGGGTCCCCACATGAAGCCACTCACCCCGGCTTGGGTCCCCACATTATTATTATCTCTTTATTTCAATATTTTCTTAGGCTAGGTTGTTATAATATGGTTATAAAAGTAAAATACAATACAACATACAAAAACAATATAAAATATAAACACATTATAAAAACCTAACCTAGGGTGCCGCCGGCAACGGGGCGGGCCCAAGCTGCCGGTGGTTAAGGTCGCAGAGAGTGGAACCGACGGACTATCCGCGCCGTGTCCAGGATTACCGCCTTCTGCATCTGACCCTTGACCCAGCCATCTAGCGAGAGACTCTTAAGATGTTGGTCGAGACTCTTCGCTATTAAACCGTTCGCTGTAACGACTATCGGGACTATGATCGTCGAGTCAACATCCCACATGGCGGTTATCTCGTGGGCCAAGTCTAGGTACTTACTGGACTTGTCCTTCTCGGCCTTCACGAGATTCTCATCATGGGGGATGGTGACGTCGACGAGCACAGCCCGGCGCTGCGATCGATCTACCAGCACGATATCAGGCTTATTGGCTACAATAGTCCTGTCCGTGATGATAGGTCGATCCCAATAGAGCGTGGCACGACCATTTTCAAGAACTGGTGCAGTTGTGTACTTGTAGTATGGCACTTCGACGTCCACAAGGCCGTATTGAAGAGCAAGCTGCTGGTGTATAATACTGGCTACGAGGTTATGTCTGTGCAAGTACTCGGTGTTAGCAATCTGAGAACAACCGGAAATAATATGCCTGAGTGACTCACCGGGACGGCGGCATGCCCGACAAATGTCGACCGTACCGTCCTTCAGGATATATTTCCGGTAGTTATTCGTCATGATAACCTCGTCAGCAATTGCACAGGCAAAACCCTCGGTTTCTCCGAAGAGGTCCCCGAATCGTAGCCAGTTCACCGACGCGAGCAGATCTACATCAGGTCCCGTGAGGGCCTTGTAGAACCGCCCGTGTAGCTCCTTGCTCTTCCATACCGCCTTGCGGTCCTCGGTGCTTAGTACCACAGGTTTGCGCCAGTTCTCTTTTGCCAAGGAGAGCGGCGTGAGGTTCCGGTCTACTGCCACCACATCTCGATGCATCCCGCACTCATTGTTAAGAAAATAGTTTCTAAGATTGTACACCTCGTGGTTGTGGAGGTTTTTGGCATTTAAGAAGCCGCGACCCCCACACCTCCGCGGGATGTACAATCTCATAACTGATGAGCGCGGGTGTAGCATTCGATGTGTGGTGAGCAGTGTACGGACCCTTCGATCCAGGGCGTCCAGCTCGGTCTGAGTCCACCTTAGTACGCCAAAGGTGTATGTGAGTATGGGCATTACCCAGGCGTTGAAGGCGCGCACTTTGTTGCCTCCTGACTAGGGTTTGCAATCCGAATAATCCACTATTCGGATTATCCGGATATCCGCCAAGATTAACATCCAAAAATATCCGGATAGTATAACCTTTAAATATCCGAATAACGGATATTTTTAACTAAACACAAATCATGGTTTAAAATTTTTTACTACCTTTTTGGTACAGTCGAAGACAAAATAAGGGGTATACAAAAACGTTCAAAAATATGTCCCAGTGCACTCTAATTCTGTGTAATAAGAACGTCGTAACATATTTATGAACGGATTCTTTCGATACTTATTTTTGCACTTGACTGTACCTCAAATTATTATAATGTGCAAGCATACACAACTAAAACCCTTAATATGTTTCGTCGTGTACAAGTTTAGTTGCAAGTCCACTCTGGACTACTTAAATTTATTCTAGTATCACAAATATATACTTTCATTCTGAAACGACCCGCATGTCGAGGTGATAAGAAGGGATTTTACCTGCTTAACCTTAGGAATGTGGGTAGCAGGTTCTGTCGGAAGAGACATGCGGGCAGAAAATCCAAACTTTCAAAGGAGACCTTAGAGCTCATGAAATAGAGATGCGTAAATACACAGGCTACGGCGGTAGATCAGCGAACACTTACAAAGCAGATTCGAAAAGCGATACAATGGGATCTTCGGGCTTTCAAACCACGTATTAGGTATTAGGGAGGCAATAAAACAAAATCGAGGTTCAAAAGTTTTCGTGAAGCGTCTTGGGCGGAGCCACATGTCAAAGCTGGCTGCCGCCAATAGTCATGTTGTTTCCACTTATCCAGAGATCATATCAGAGATGGAAGATGGGATCTTCGGGCTTTCAAAACACGTATTAGGAAGGCAATATCGAGGTTCAAAGTTTTCGTGAAGCGTCTTGGGCGGAGCCACATGTCAAAGCTGACTGCCGCCAATGGTCATGTTGTTTCCTCTTATCCAGAGATCATATCAGAGATGGAAGACTTCTATGGCAAGTTGTATGTCTTTGGATCTCGGGTGCCTGAACCCATTCCCTTTGATCCCGAGCTACTTTAGTCCGACATTATACCGATGAACTTCCCGATGTCAGCATTGACGAAATTGGGTTGGCCCTTAACCCATCGTATGCCTTATGCCGTATCCGTCCCAAGCAATTGGACTATAAATTATAAACTTCGAGGTCATAAATTCAATACCATTTTTTGACAGCGGCATACGAAAGGTTAAACAACCTAAATATGTAAAAGCCCCAGGTGAGGACAGAGTTACAACTGAGCTCTTAAGGGCAGGGGGAACTCCTGTACTCAGGCAGCTGCAGTACATATTTAACTCCGATTCCTACGAAGGGAGAACTCCAAGAGCGTGAAGCAGGAGTATGGTAGTTTCATTCTTCAAAACGGGTGATAAAACTGAGCCACGTATACAAGTTGTTTTCGAGAGTCGTCACAAATAGGCTGGCGCGACGGATGGAAGACTTGCAACCACCGGAGCGAGCCGGGTTTGGGGGAGGATTTGGCACCATAGACCACATACACACTGTAAGGCAGATTGTACAGAAGTCTCAGGAGTATAATCAGCCTATGTGTCACGCTTTCGTGGACTATGAGAAGACGTTTGACTCCGTCGAGACCTGATCTGTTCTGGTCTCCCTACAGCGGTGTCAAGTGGATTTTCGATACATCGGGGTGCTTAGAAGCCTGTATGACGCCCCAATTATGTTCGTTCAAGCAAAGAACAGTCAAACAAGACCGATCCCATTGCATCAAGGAGTAAGACGGGGGGATGTTATATCCCGGAAACTGTTTACAAATGCATTGGAAGACATGTTGTTCAAGACTCTAAACTGGAACGGCGTGACAAATATAAACGGCGAATACATCTCACTATTCTCACATCACACTTAAGATTTGCCGATGATTTGAAATCGTAGTCATAGCAGCATCGCTGCAATAAGTTCAAGAAATGCTGCACAGCCTAAATGCAGCCTCCCAACGAATTAGTCTCAGAATGAACATGGACAAGATGAAGGTCATGTTTAATGGCCTCGTCATTCTGAGCCCAGTAATTACAGATGGCGTATATCTTGAAGTCGTTAAGGAATATGTCTACCTCGGGAAAATATTGCAGTTAGATAGATACAACTTTGAAAAGGAAGCCTATAGGAGAATTGAGTTGAGTTAGGCAACGTTGAATTACGTAACGTTAGAAAGTTGCATTACCTACGTATTTTCGTCGGATAGGTATATCACAGAGCCTGAAAACAATAGTATTTTAATAGTCCGGTGGTACGGACTACAGAGCCGAGACGTGGACACTGACTTTGGGGTTACTTAATCCATGCTTAAGTTTAATGAATGCTCGGAGTTTCTCTGAAAAGCAGAATTCAGAATGAAGTGATCCGCCAGAGAACCAAAATGACCGACATAGCTCTGAAATTTAGCACGTTGAAGTGGTAGTGGACTGGCTATATATGTCGCACAACCATAATCGCTGGAGTAAGCGTGTTCTGGAGTAGAGAACGCGTCTAGGCAAACGCAGCGTCGGACATCCTCTAGCCAGGTGGCACCGTCTTGCGTAGGAGGGCCGGCAGCGATTGGATACATAAATCAACTAACCACGCTCTGTGGCATACATTGGCAAATTAGCCCTATGTCCAGCTGTGGACTGAGACAGGTGGATGATGATGATGAATCGTTATATAGTTTACTACAACGCTTATTTTGACGAATTACACCCATTAAAAGAATTATATGTATAGTATATTTTACCACTATCCGCAATTATCCAAAATATCCGGATATTCGGATAATACAATTATTACTATCCATATTATCCGGATATTAAAACCAGGCGGATATTGCAAACCCTACTCCTGACAAAAGACTGTTAAGTACTTTTGTGAGCCGGCTGAAAAAGCGCTCCTTCACCGCCTGTCTAATTCCCATATCTTCAATACCCAAAGACTGTGACATACCAAGGTATTTATAGGTTTCTGCTTCCGAGATAGATCTGAACGACATTGTCTCAGAAAGCTGTAAATTTGTTGAATTTACTACTTTCCCCCGCTGCACATGCATAACCGCACACTTATCGACACCAAACTCCATATTGATGGCACTACTGAAAACTTCTGTGGTTCGCAGTAGCTCCAACAAGTCTTGGCTATTTGGTGCAAATAATTTGAGATCATCCATATACAGAAGGTGAGAAATGACTTCACCCTCTCTCCGAAGCCGGCAGCCTAGTCCTGAATCCTTCAGCAGTGTGCTGAGGGGATTCAGAGCTAGGCAGAACCATAAGGGACTCAGACTGTCACCCTGGAATATTCCTCGCTCGATCCTTATGAAGTTCTGCGGGCCAGAGGGGTCATCTCCGCCTCCTGGTTGACGAAGAACTGTGGTCCACTGTTTTAAATGTCGAAGACTAGGAAAACATTTTGATAAGAAAAAATAACATTTTATTATACACTTTTAACAATTCAAACCATATTCAAACAATATTTTAAAACAATGAAGACATAATAGTGACAACTTACTTTTTCTTCTTTGACATACCTATTATAAAAGTTTAAAGTAAGTATAGAGGTTCTAACACTGCCCCTTACTCGAGTCATGTGAGCATCCAGCATAATGCGAGAGTAGAATAAATTGAACTCCAAAAATAATTATTTAAATTAAGCCTAAGCACTTAACAAAGTAATTATGTTTCACCTTGGGTAAAGCCTTTGTAAAGAGGTCTGCCTCCAGCTCAGAAGAAGGTTTGTAAAGCAAACGAATCAACTTCCGATCTATACATTCCCGAATAAAATGATGGTGAACATCTATATGTTTGGTCCTACGAAAACATTCATTTTCAACCATTTTTAAAGTGCTGCGATTATCATTATAAATAGTAATCACATTTGATTCAGATAGCTCTCTAAAGTTTAATTCTTGCAAAATGTTGCGAATGAATTTTGCCTCTTTAACAGAATTGCCAAGAGCATAATATTCAGCTTCGGTACTTGAACAGGCTACATTTTGTTGCTTGTGACTGTACCAGTTAATGATGCAACTACCCAACCTAGTAACAAAACCAGAATACGATTTTCTGTCGTTGGAATCCCCCGCCCAATCTGAGTCGGATGAAATTTCCACGTCATTACTTCCTCTTTTAAAATTGAGTCCGTAGTCAATTGTACCCGATAGATATCGTAAAACTCGCTTTGCTGCATTAAAGTGTGACTCATTATAACATGTGTTATATTGGCTAAGTTTGCTGCAGGCATACGCTATATCAGGACGAGTACAAACGGCGAGATACATTAAACTGCCTATTATTTCCTGATAAGGAAATCTAGTATCAACCTTATCTGCCTTTGGAAGATTAAAATTAACTTCCATTGGAGTTTTTGTGCTACGACATTCATTCATGCCAAATTTCATCAAGAGGTTTTTCACGTATTCAGATTGACTTAATTTCAGTGTGCCTTGCTCACGGTTTCTCTCTACATTCATACCTAAGGCTTGTTTTACAGGTCCCAGTATTTTAATTTTGAAGTTAGCACTGAGCAAACTGTAAAGCAGTTTCTTTTCATTTTCATTAGAACTGAATATAAAGAAATCATCCACATATAAAGCTATTATTACCTTATTTTTAAAGTAAACACATTTCTCAGTTTTGAGTTGTTTGTAGCCATTGCTGACTAAAACATTGTGAACTTTTTCATTCCAAGCTCTACTAGCCTGTTTGAGTCCATACAAACTCTTTTTAAGTAAACAGACTTTATTCTGCCCCTCAATCACAAAACCGGGTGGTTGCTCCATAAAAATGCGCTCATTGAGATCCCCATTGAGGAATGCTGTATTAACATCAACATGCTCAATATCCATGTCATTTTGAACACCGATTGCTAAAAGTAAACGTAAAGTGCAATGTCTAACGACAGGTGCAAAGGTTTCTTCAAAGTCAACACCGTGTTGTTGGGTAAATCCCTTAGCAACCAAACGTGCTTTGAATTTTTCAAAATTTCCACTGGGATCAACTTTTTCTTTGAAAACCCACTTACATTTTATTACGTTACAATCTTTAGGACGGTCTACGAGCTCCCAAACGTTATGTGACATAAGAGATGTGTATTCTTCCTGCATAGCCTCTAACCAGTCTGCACTTTTATCGGACTTTATGGCTTGAAGGTAAGTTCGAGGTTCACTTCTTCCTAAGAGACCTATTTCAGTGAAGTAGTTCATCTCATAATCTTTAAAACGAGTAGGAAGACAGTGTGTACGTACAGGTCGAGAGTGCTCTGCGATCTCTTGATTGCTGTCTACATTAGATGCAGGCTCTATGTTTTCAGAAACTATAGTGTCATCTGCATGTGAATCAGAAACATTTAATGATTCAGAGGGAATCATTTCATCAACAATATGATTATTAATAGAATCATCACTATTAGAATGATCTACAGCAGCTTCGCCATTATCAGCATCCGGAATAACAGACTCAATAGAAACATTTGGTGTATCATAATCATCAATATCAGATTCAATATTAATGTCTGCTTGAGGATTTGCCTGATTCTGAACGGTCACTTCAATAGTATTAATCATATTATTAGAATAGTTATTTGACGTATTAGTCTTGAGTTCAATACCCCTAACGTTTTCAATAAACTCTACCGAACGAGCTTTAATCATTTTGGTGCCATCAGCAGGATCACCAAGTCTATAACCTTTTGTATGATCACAATATCCTAGCATAATATAGGGTTTTGATTTAGGATCAAGTTTTGTGCGTTGACACTGTGGAGTAAGAGCATATGCTTTACAACCGAATACTTTAAGATGGCTGAGATTAACTTTTGAACCAGTCCAGAGCTCTTCAGGAGTAGTATTTTTGAGTGCAGCTGTTGGACTACGATTCTTTAAATAGCAAGCAGTATTGACTGCTTCAGCCCAATATTTTTTACCTAAGCCAGCGTCTTGCAACATTGATCTTGCTTTATTCATAAGAGTTAAATTTAGACGCTCCGATACGCCATTTTGTTGAGGTGTATACGGAACAGTTGTTTCGTGTATTATACCGCATTGCTTAAAATAATTTTCGAAACTTTTGTTGCAAAATTCAGTGCCATTGTCACTTCTGACACGCTTGATCTTTAGATCGGTTTGGTTTTCTACCACATTTTTGAAATCTATGAATGTTTTCAAAACAGTATTTTGATCCTTACGATCCAAAAAATAAATAAAAGATTTTCGCGTAAAATCATCGGTGAAACTTATAAAATACCGACTACCACTCCAACTGTTAACGGACATCGGTCCACAAATATCAGTGTGGATTAAATCCAACTTTGTCACGCTTCTGTGAGCCTGACCACGAGGAAAAGATTTACTTTTCTGTTTACCTTCAATACAAGGTGGACATGAGTTTAAATCTCCATTTGGAAAGTTAATACCGCAGGCTAATGAATCACGAAGGGCTAACATACCTTTAAAACTTAAGTGTCCTAAGCGGCGATGCCATAGCTCCAACAAATTGGTGCCAGATACAAAAGCTTTACCTCCGGTTAACATATTAGGCTCTTGGTTATTAAATGAAGTTGAATAACATTCCAGTCCTTCATCAATTTTGTAAATTCCACCCACGTTAGTAGCTTGTAGCTCACAGGAACCAGCAACGGACACGGACACATTATCCCTCCTGTAAACATTACACTTATTAACGTCAAATATTAAAACGTAACCTTTTGCTGCTATCTTGCTAACCGACAAAAGATTTGCTGCTACTTTTGGAATATACAAAGCATCTTTAATGACTTTAACATTGTTGTCACTTAAAGTTACATGAACATCTCCTACACCTTCACTATATATCTTATCATTGTTAGCTGTAGTGATTTGGGATTTAATATCAGAAGAATAATTACATAGCCAATCCTTCCTATTAGTCATATGACTAGAGCAGCCCGAATCTAGGACCCAACTATCACGATCACAAATGTTGCTCATAAAAGCAGTTTCATTCGAATATAAAGAAGTGGTAATTCCCTTTTTAGATGAAGACGAAGAGGCATCTTGAGGTGAATTAGAAGTTTTCTTTAAATTCTTCTTCAACTTCGGACATCGTGGCTTAATATGTCCTTTGACATGACAGTTGTGACAGATAGGTACAAATTTACTATTTGTCAATAAAATCTTTTCAGGTTGTTCTAAATTTGAACTATTCGACTGTTTCTTAAATTCGCTTTGAATTAATTGACATTTGACAAAATCAGACTTCAGCTTAGTATTAGAAGCTTCCATTGCCATAATCAGAGGATCGAATTCAGTTGGCAAGCCAATCAACATGAGTTCTGCCAATTCTTCATCATCGATGCTGCAGCCAATGTCTGTTAATTCTTGAACCACAGACATGATGCTTCCTAAATAATGATCCATACAACTATGATTTTCATACTTGATTTGAGCTAATTTTCTTTTCAAAGAAAGTCTTCTGCTGATACCACAGTTCTCATATGCAGCTTTCAAGTTCTTCCAAGCATCTAAAGCTGTTTTGGCATTCTTAACATGCGGGTAGCATATTGGCTGTATGTTCAAACATATTTTGGCATACGCCTTTTGATCTTTAGATGGATGCTTTGCGGCATCACCCGTACCATCCACAAACTCCCATAATGCATGGTCAATTAACAGTAATTTCATTTGAAATTTCCATGTTCCATAATTATTAATGCCTTCAAGTTTGGCAATTGAATTATGTGAGGTCGTACTTACTATTAAATTATCCAACAAATCGTTAGTAGCCATCTCGTAAAATAATATTTTACTTTAGTATCGTAAAATTACTCACAATAATTCCAGGTAATAAATTAAGTAATATTTACTTAAAATCTTCCATCAAAAATCTTCCCATAATATTTTCCCATAACCTGTTTTAAATGTCGAAGACTAGGAAAACATTTTGATAAGAAAAAATAACATTTTATTATACACTTTTAACAATTCAAACCATATTCAAACAATATTTTAAAACAATGAAGACATAATAGTGACAACTTACTTTTTCTTCTTTGACATACCTATTATAAAAGTTTAAAGTAAGTATAGAGGTTCTAACATCCACTGCCCCATACACGCGCCGAGAAAGGATCTTAAAGCTGCATCAATTTTATACAGCTCCAAGACCCTCTTCAACCATGAGTGAGGCACCGAATCATAGGCCTTCTTGTAGTCAATCCAAGCGGCGGAGAGGGCCCCTTTGTTACGCCGGACTTGCTGGCAAATGGTCATGTCGATGAGGAGGAGCTCTTTAGTACCACGGGACCCAACCCTACATCCATTTTGAGCAGAGGCCAGAACATTGTTCGCAACAATGTGCGTGTTAATTTTTGCTCTCAAAATGGATGTAAGGAGCTTGTAGAGTGTAGGCAAGCACGTGATGGGTCGGTAGTTTTTCGGTTCCGTGGTACTACCGGACTTGTAGAGCAGGAAGGTTACACCTGTTGTTAAGGAAGGAGGCAGGGAACCAAGCTCAAGGGCTTGTTGGAATTGCGCTGCTAATCGCGAGTGCGAGCACCGAAACCATTTTATCCAGAAATTGTGCAATCCGTCCGGTCCAGGACTTTTCCAGTTCTGGGCGGGTCGGATGGCACAACTTACGTCATCGGGGCTGATGGCAACTGCCTCCATAAGTTCGATGCTCTCGCACTCACGTTCAACAACGTTCGTCCAATCGCCCTCCATGTGTCCGACGGGCGCCGACCAGATGCTACGCCAGAAATCAGTCATGGCAGTAGCATCCGGCAGACGCGCGTCGGACAAATGATGATCGGTTTCCTCCCACCTTCGGTATAACTTCCTTTGGTCACTTTGAAAGAGACGGTTTTGTTGAAATCGATCCACACGCTCTCTGTAGCGGCGGATACGGCTTGCCCATGCATAAACTTTCTGCTTCAGAAAGTTAATGCGCTCTGTGAGGTTGGCCATGTAGTCGCAGGGCATGATGCCCGTTCCCGCGAACGCCTGGTTCACAAAGCGCATTACTCGGGGGCGGTTATTGCCCCCCCTGAAGCAGATCAGCTTTGCAATGAGGGTCCTAAACGAGTCGATACGACGCTCGATCCGCACTTGCCATGCGGGGACACCCCCGGCGGTCCTAGGTGCACGGTCAGCGTCCGGAAACTTGACTCGAGCAACACGGCACGCCGCGATGGCCCCGCAGTACATGATCGAGTGCGTATCGTCCAAATCTTTACTGGACCGTATGTACGGCTCCAGTAAAGCGTTTAGGGCTCCCATTAACGCTAGATTGCGTCTATTCATGGGCAAGCGTGGTAACCGTGGCCTAGAATTGGGTGTGGAGCGATATTCCATAATCGCCTCTTCCAAAGTCCTCCTCAAATGCTCATCAGTTGCAGTACTTACACTCTGACTCGCAAAATACTCCTCATCGGCACTGAGATCAACCCGCGGCGCCCCCGGTGCCAGGTCGGGTGTCGGCACCGGATCCGGCGACATGGCGGGCTGGTCCCGCGCCGAGGTGGAAGCTGCGCGAGTCGAGAGAGCCTGCAGGCGAAGCCGATCAAGTGTCGAGTCATCCAAACGTTTAGAACGCAGAATGACCCGCACCTGATCCGCTAGTCGTTGCTCCGATACGGCGATGGCGGGTTCAAGGGCCTGAAACAGAGGCAGAATCCTAGAACGGTACGCGGTTAGTCGGGTTCCCCCCTCTGTAGCCTCGTAGTAGGCGCGCATGCAATTCTCATTCATCGTCTGAGTCCATCGCATGCGACGCACTACACCACCGGCAGCGGGAGCCGTGGGCGGGGCAGGATGTCCCGCGGGCCCCAAGCGTGCCGGCAGCGGTGGCCGTCCTCGTCGCGCAGGTGGTCGTGGCGGCGGCGGCGGCGGCCCGCTCTCGTCACTGGATCCGCCTGTGTCGGGCGCCGTAGCAAATTCATCGCCCGACGACGGTGTGGACGGAGGGCTGGACGAGGCGGGCGAAGGTGGAGGTCGTGCGCTGGTAGTCTCCGCTCGTGTTCGACTCCTCGTCTGCATAATAACTTGTGTGGACGCGTCTTGCCGTGTTATTGATCGGCCGTGGCCTTAAATGTCAAAGTCATCATTTGGAAATATTTGCCTGTTTCCGCAATATTTCACATTTCCACATAACTGGAGTTATTGTTGACTAATTGAAACAGTTTTATTGCCATTTTTGAGTATAAAACGCGTATAAAAGTAAAATATTAACAAATTTATTATGCAAACACGTCTGTCAGGTGTCACAGCGGTTTTTTTTTTTTTTTTTATTTTTTATTATTATTATTATTATTTATGATCTTTTAAATTTTCTCCTTTTTAGGGGGGTTTTATGTTTATTATGCGGGCCATAGCCAAGCGTAATAATACAAAGAATAACCTAAAGTAATGCAGTATTTTCTGTAACTGTTGACGAGGTTAAAAACTTTCTTGTAAGTCGACAAGTGTTTAAAATTGTCGCTTTTTGCAGGGAGTGTATGACGTAGTTTGGGATGTGTAGAGTATCGAAGCTATTATTTAATGTTTTCGGGACTACTCCTGTTGTTGACATTACTATGGGAACAATGTGTACTGTGTGGGCTCGCCATTGGCGCTTAACTTCTATTGCTAGGTCCTTATATTTTGTGAGTTTCTCGTTAATCGAGCTTTGGATATTGTGTGTATTTGGGATAGCAATATCAATTATATAAACAGTTTTTGTAGTTTTGTCGTGAAAAGTTATGTCAGGTCTATTAAAATGTACGGTTTTATCTGTAATAATAGTCCGGTCCCAGTACAGTTTGTGGTATTTATTTTCATGTACCGTGGTGGGGCTATATTTATAATATGGTAGCTGAATATCTATAAATTTGTATTTGTGAGCTAAAAACTGATGAACTATTGCAGCAACTTGATCATGACGGTGTTTGTAATCGGTTTGTACTATGGCTTTGCACGCTCCTGTAATGTGTTGAATTGTTTCTGGGGCACTATTGCAATGTCTACATGTGTCGCTTTGTTGGGCTAATTCTTTGGTTATATGTTTCCTGTAGTTCCGCGTAGCAATAACCTGGTCCTGTATGGCCAGCATAAAGGCCTCCGTTTCCGGGAAAAGTTCACCTCTTTTCAGCCACGAATTTGACGATGCCTGATCAACAAACGCTTGGTTAAGGTCTGCTCGGTGTCTTCCGTGCAACGCCTTCTGGCTCCATTCGGTTATCTTTTGCTCAAAACTTATGATTTTCTCATTACACTGTAATGTTTTGTCGCGAAGGTTTAGGGGTGTGTATCGGTCATCTATTTTAACTGTATATGAGTGTAACGGTGACTGTTCAGCTTTAGCGTGGAAGTAATGTCTAAGTGTGGAAATTTGCTTATTATGTAGATTCTTTATATCTATTAGACCTCTCCCACCTTTTTGTCGTGGTAAAGTAAGTCGTTGAGTACAAGATTTTGGGTGGTGTTTTCTATGTTTGGTTAGGTTTATATTAATCTTGCGTTGCAGGTTTTTCAAATCCGTTTGCGACCAACTTATTATACCAAACGAGTACGTAAGAACGGGTATGGCGTATGAGTTGATGGCTTTTATAGTATTGCGTGAGTTGAGGTAAGATTTCAGTATGGTATTGAGTCTATGCTTGAATCTTCGGGTCAGTTCGAGTTTTGTCTGTGTCTGTTGTATCTGTCGTGCTTGGTGGAATCCTAGATATTTGTAAGTATCAGTTTCGCTCATATGTTGTATTTGTTCTCCTGACTCTAGTGTGTAAGTATTATTTTGGACCTGACCTTTATGAATGGAGTGAATTTTGCATTTGTCAATACCGAACTGCATACCTATATCGTTGGAGAACTCTTGTGTTATGTCTGCTAATTGAAACAGTTTTTCTATGTCATCTGCAAAAAGTTTAATGTCATCTACGTACATGAGGTGGGATAGTGTGTGGTGATTAAAGTCATATTTAAGTGTGAACCCTACGTCGGCCTGTTCAAGCAGTTCAGAGAGTGGGTTTAAAGCCATGCAGAACCACAGCGGGCTTAAAGCGTCCCCTTGAAAAATCCCTCGTTTGATACTAATTGGTTCCGAGGTGATTAGGTTGCCTTCTTGTTTCATAGTGAGGGTGGTCTGCCATGTTTCCATAGCAGTTTGGAGGAACTGAATTATATAAGGATGGATGTTGTATCGGTCTAAAATGTGCAGAAGCCAGCTATGGGGTACAGAGTCAAACGCTTTTCTATAGTCAATGTACATGAAGTGTATGTCTCGTTTCTTTTTAACGCCTGTTTCATAGCTATGGTGTCTATAATCAGTTGTTCTTTACACCCTTGACTATGTTTTCTGCACCCCTTTTGCTGCTCTTTTAATAGATTGTGCTGCGATAAATGGTTATATATGCTTTCACTAATGCAGGCAGTTATAATCTTGTATATGGTTTGTAGACATGTAATTGGGCGGTAATTTGCGGGACTTGTAACCTTACTGTCTTTGGGCAGTAAATAGGTGCGGCCTTGTGTGACATAGGATGGCATTGTTTCAGGACTTTGTATAAATTGGTTTATAAATTTATGAAGTAACGGTTGAGTGCAAGTAAGTTTTTTGTACCAGAAATTATGAATATTGTCAGTACCCGGAGATTTCCAATTATGAGTGCGCTTAACTACCTGAATGAATGTGTCGATTGGTATATGCTCAAATTCCATGGTTGGAATCGGAGGTTCGGTTTGATCAACTCTATTGTTGATCCAACTTGCATTCTGGTTGTGTTCAATCGGCCTACCCCATATATCTACCCAATAATTATGTAATGACTCCATTGAAAGTGTTTCGCTATGATTGTCTAAACTAGAACCACTACTAGAAATTTTTCTGTAGAAACTACTTTCATTGTTCGAGAAAAGGGCATTTTGCGATTTTCTTTCTGTGCATGCTAAGTACCTTCTGAGCCTATTAGATGCGGTATTTAATTTTTGTTTAAGGGTGTCCAAAAAGTGTTCAGGTTCAGTATTCGGATTTTCATAGGTAGCATGTGTAGGGTAAGTAGATTTTATTGTTTCTATTGTTAAAAGTATCTTTCTAGATCTATTTCCTCTAATATATTGCGTTAAGCGGCCTATGTCAGCCCTGTATTTGGTAATTTTGGACTCTAATCTTCTTTGCCAGTTTGGTTTGTTAGATTCTCTTTTATTGCCAGAACTAGCGGGTCTATCAAGTTTGACTCCTACACATATGGCTGTTGTATATGCTGCTGTATAAATTAAATTTTGAATTGAATTAAATTCTATTTCTTGTGAAAGGTATTGAGGAATAACAGTTTTGTTCAGATAGTTTACTATGGCTATTAACTTCCGGGATATTTTAAGTTTAGGGATATGTGGCTTATCCGTAGGATCAATGTTTTTGAATTTCTCCAGATTATTGTTAAATTGTATTTTAATCTTTTCTTCATCTAAGTTAGGGTCAATTTGTCTGTGTCGGTCATTTGTTGTAGAATTAGCGGGGGTTGGTTGGTCAGCTTGTGAAATATTATCGTCATTTTGCTCATCCATCGGTATTGTATCTAAATCACTAAATGAATTATGCGTGGTAACATTAATTGTTTCGGGGAGTAAATTATTTCTTGTGCTTAACTCTCTTATAACCTGTACCTTTATTGCCTCAATTTTGGCCTGGCTTAATAGTTTATTATTAACTATGGCTCTCCTTTGATCTGCAACACGCTGCTCTGACAGATGTGATAAATGTGGGTAGTGACCAACAAATCTTTCATGTAATTTTGACCTATATGCAGTCATGTTAGTCTCTACTTCAGTGACTTCAAAATAAAATTGTATGATAATCTCGTTAACATCTGGTGGCCAAGCCATTCGTCCTCCAGTTGAAACGATGGATGATTGAGATTGGTCAAAAGAAGCTAGTATACTACTTGTATTGTTCTGGGACAAATTGTTTGATGCTTGTAAATATTCTTCGACTTCTGTACGGATTTCGTTTAAGGTTGTCTGTGGTAATAGTTTGTTACTAACTATGGCTCGTCTCTGATCTCCTACTCTTTGTCTTGAAGCATCCATGTCTGGGAATCGGTCTTTAAATTGTAAATGTAACGGTTCTAAGAATCCACGTTTAAGTGTTTCCAACTTGCTAGTTATTAAATATGTACGCCAGATAAACCTATTCATTTCTTCGGTCCACTTTTTTCGCGTACGTATCGTGTTTGTAGTGGGTGCAGTATTGACGGCTTTTGCCTCCTGCACAACATCTACAGACATTTCAGAAGTTGATGATGATAACGTGGGTGATTGTGGTGGCAAATAATTATCAGAATATGACGAGTTGGGTGACTGGAATAAACTGTGAAGTGATGAAATCGGTTAAGTGGGGTGTGAGATAGACTCCATGTCATTTCCTAAATCGGCTGTAGCTTCGACATCGGTGGCCCGCCTGCTCAGCTCCCGATGACCGGCTGTAATAGATTGTTCGATGGGAACCCGCCTGCTC
The DNA here is from genome assembly GCA_025490895.1 of Thaumatotibia leucotreta. Taxonomy (NCBI): domain Eukaryota; kingdom Metazoa; phylum Arthropoda; class Insecta; order Lepidoptera; family Tortricidae; genus Thaumatotibia; species Thaumatotibia leucotreta. Next base: position 88,333 of record JALPQI010002435.1, read on the forward strand.
AGCTCCGCATCGCCGTTGGATCGCATACTGTGGCACCCAGCAACGGCTCCAGATGCGCCCCGACGATTGCCCTCGGGCAGCGGCCCTGGACGTAGATTTCTCGATCTCAACTGCATCATTATTCTAAGGAAAGAAGGAGAATAGAATGGAAGAAGAAGGAAGGATAGGAAAGTTGGGATCTTGGTTTGGGAAGAGTAAGCCTAGTTGACAGTGGCAAGTTCGTGTACCTCCCTAAATGGGGTGTGGTCTAGGTGTTTTGACCTGATTTTTAACAGTATCATCTACCCGTAAGCCCGCCCACCACGACAAGGTGATCCCTTTGGGGGGTTATTATTATTATTATTATTATCGGGAAGTTTGATTTTACTCAGCACTAGGCTGGATTTTAACTACATTTACGGGTTATTCACCAAGTAAATGCAGTGAGTGTAATAGGATAGGATGTCATAATTATTTAAGTAGATTGAGGTGAGTTATTTTCCGGGTCTAGCTGCATGAACTTTCTCACAATACGGCAAGTATTTAATATAGCTGCTTTTTGTAAAGTTGTATAAATATATGCTTTCAAGCCTAATAGTTTCAAGCTATGGTGTAAATGTTTTGGGATGACGCCTGTTGTAGATAAGACAATTGGGACAACGTACACTTTCTCTTGTCTCCATATTCGGGCTACTTCATCCTTTAGATCTGCGTATTTCGATATTTTTTCAGTGATGGTCTTTTGTAAATTGTGGGTATTCGGAACTGAGATGTCTATGAGATAAGTGGTCTTATTCAGTTTGTCGATCAGCGTGATATCTGGCCTATTATAATGAATTGTGCGATCTGTCAGTATGGCGCGGTCGAAGTAAAGTTTGTGTGTTGGGTTCTCTAATACTGTTTGTGGTATGTATTTATAATACGGGGTGTGTACGTTTTGAATGAGATTATGTTTATGTGCCAGATTTTGATGAATGATATTTGCAATTTGATTATGTCTATGGGTGTAGTCTGTCTGTGTCAACGTTGTACATGCTCCGGTTATGTGTTGTATGGTTTCGGGTTGGGTATGGCATCTACGGCATTTATCGTTTGTAACTGAGGGGTCTTTTATGATGTATTTTCGGTAATTTTTAGTATTTACAATTTGATCCTGTATTGCGATAATGAAACCTTCGGTTTCTGGGAACAAGCTGCCTATTTTAAGCCACGTATTTGATGCAGTGGAGTCTATGTGGGTTTGTTCTAAGTCGTGGGGGTGACGTCCGTGAAGTACCTTCTTTTTCCAATTATCTATCAAATGTGTTTGGGGGTCATTGCGATTAATATTATGTGTGTCGGAATTTTCATGTAGGTTGAGAGGGGTGTAATTAATATCATTTTGGGCAATTATGTTGTGTATGCTACTTGTATGTGATTTTGTATAAAAGAATGACTGTAAACTATGTATTTGTTTTTGCCAGAGGTGGCTAATATTGATCATACCCCTGCCTCCGTCCTGTCTTTTAATAGTCAGTCGTTCTATTGCTGATTTTGGGTGTAAATGATTATGTTTTGTTAGCGTAGTGCGCGTAATTCGTTCTATGGCTTCTATGTCGGTCTTGGTCCATTTAATGACTCCAAATGAATATGTCAGTATGGGGATAGCGTAAGTATTTATAGCTTTAATTAAGTTTTTACCGGATAGTTGACTCTTGCATAATTTATGTAACCTATTTTTGAATTCCGTATTTAGTGTTTGCTTAGTTGTGGTATGGTCCAAACCTTTTAACTGCTTGTATCCGAGGTACTTGTAAAAATCATTTGTCTCCATTGCTGTAATAGTATTGTTGTCGTCTATTGGATAGTTACCTGGTTGTATTTTACCTTTTATTATGTGTAGTGTTTTGCATTTCTCAATCCCGAATTCCATTTTGATGTCTTTACTGAATGTTGCTGTGATGTCTACTAATTTTTTCATGTCCTTTTCTGTTTTAGCATATAGTTTTATGTCATCCATGTATATAAGATGTGAAATGGACACATCTTTTGAGGCATTTTTGAAGTTGTATCCAACTCGGCTTTGGTTTAGCAGGTGTGATAATGGGTTAAGGGCGAGACAAAACCACATGGGACTCAAGGAATCACCTTGGTATATACCTTTTTTGATGGTGATTGTGCGTGTAGTCACTGTTTGGTTACCGGCAGTTAACTGGAGGGTAGTTTTCCATTGATACATAATCTTGCGTAAAAATTGGGTTATTTTTGGGTCTATTTTATAAATTTCGAGAATTTGTAGCAACCAGGAATGTGGGATGCTGTCAAAGGCTTTCTTGTAGTCAATATATGTGCAATGTAGGTTTCTATTTTTAGCAGTAGCGTGTTTGTGGATAGTGGAGTCTATGATCAGTTGCTCCTTGCATCCCATGTGGCCTCGCCTGCACCCTTTTTGCTCCTCTGATATTATTTGATTGTGTTCTATGTGATTATTGATTTTTCTAGTTATTGCTGATGTCACAATTTTGTAAATGGTAGGTAAGCACGTTATTGGTCTATATTGCGAGGGCTGTGAGGTAAAAGTCGTTTTAGGGAGCAAGTATGTTATACCTGTAGCTATAAATTCTGGCAAATGTTGTTTACCTAAAATAATATCCGTCAAGTTTATTGCTATGTATTTGTGTAGTGATGTCAACTTTTTATACCAATAGTTATGTATTTTATCTATGCCTGGTGATTTCCAATTATGTAATTTAGCTGTAATATTCTTTATGTCTGTTTCTGTAATCTTCTCAAACGCCATTTCTTCAATTGTATCCCATTTACTTTTTTCTGTTTCTATCCAATCTGCTTGATCATTGTGCTGTATCGGCTCTTCCCATATGCTACCCCAAAACTCCTCAAGTTGTGTTTGTGACGGTATGGATGTGTTTGTATGCGTCTGTTCACATTGTATATTATTTTGTAAGTTCCTATAGAAACCTTTTTCATTCGTGCTAAATAATATGTTATCGTTTTTCCTATTTTGTGTTTTCATGTACCTTCGTAGTCTATGTACTTTAAGTGCCAATTTCTGTTTTAGTGTATCTAAGTATTCTTCTGGTTTTTTATTATCTGTTTCGTGTCTAGTGTGTATAATCCTAGTTTGAAATATCTCTTCTACTCTTTTTACTAATTTAGGTGATCTATTATTATTTATGTATTGGGTGAGTCTGCCGCAATCTACCCTGAGTTTTTCAATGTCTCTCTCTAGTCTTATTTGCCATGGTGCTTTATTTCTTCCATTTCTTCTGCTCTGTGTTGTATTTTCTGATATTTTGTAGTTCAGCTCTTCAGAGATGACTACCGCTGTACAGTAGATAAGGGTATGAATATCTATTAACTGTGTGTCGGTGGATATAAAACGGTTCAGTATGTTGTGGTCGAATAGATGAACTAATTGAGAAAGTTTGTTACTGTATTTTAATTTTGGTAACTTGGGTCTACTGGCTGGGTTCATTCCGGAGTATTTGGCTATTGCAACGTGAAATTTATCAATAATTTCTTGAGTATGCGGTTCAGTCAATGTCTCGGAGTTAACTAACGATTCTATGTCATTTTCTAATGTTAAAGTTAAAGTTTCTGTTTGGGTAGATGTGTGGGCCATATTCGATTGTATGTTACTATTATATTGTATATCACCTTGTATTTCACTCTGTATTGGTGTGTCAACGGTGATATTTAAGTTGTTTTCTAAATCTATATTCAGCCGCGTTTGTACTTCTTCTTTTAATCTAGAGAGTTCCTGTTCAGTAAGTAATTTATTTCTAATAATCGCTCGTCTTTGGTCGGATATGCGTTGCTCAGTGACGTTAACTGTAGGATATTGTTGTGAGAACTGTTCATGCAACTGCTTTCTATAAGTGGTCATGTCGGTTTCTAGTTTAGTAATGTAGTAATAGGTGCGCATGATGAATAGGTTTACTTCTTTGCTCCAACTCATGCGCACCCTCGGTTTCCCAGCCTTAGTGGACGCAGGCATAAAGGCATTCGCCACCTGCGCAACATCTAAGTCGGGAGTGGGTGTTCTGCGTGAGCTTACACCCACTGAAGAGACTGGTGATGGGATGTATGATGCTGTCGATGGACTGTAGGGCTCTACTGTTGAACTTAAGCTAATATTGTCATGGTCTGTCAGTCTGTCATCTGCTTGGTTGGCTGTAGCATTTTCGGATGATCCGGAGGGAGCCCGCCTATTCAACTCCTCTCCGCTGACGGTTCGCATGCTGAGACACCCAGCGTCAGCTCCAGGTGTGCCCCGGCGATCGCCCCCGGGAAGCCCCCTAAATCCAACCATACGTCCGAATCGACCATCAGATTCACGTAGGGGGCGGACACACGATACAAATTTACTGGCGTGGCTAACATGGCTCTGGGTACCCTTTATGGAGATGAGATTGAGAAGTAAACGTTTAGAGCCGCTTCCCGGGGGCGATCGCCGGGGCACACCTGGAGCTGACGCTGGGTGTCTCAGCATGCGAACCGTCAGCGGAGAGGAGTTGAATAGGCGGGCTCCCTCCGGATCTTCCGAAAATGCTACAGCCAACCAAACAGATGACAGACTGACAGACCATGACAATATTAGCTTAAGTTCATTAGTTGAGCCTTACAGTCCATCAACAGCATCATACATTCCATCACCAGTTTCTTCCGTGGGTGCAAGCTCACGGCGAGCACCCACCCCCGACTTAGATGTTGCGCAGGAGGCGAATGCCTTTTTACCTGCGTCCACTAAGGCTGGGAAACCGAGGGTGCGCATGAGTTGGAGCAAAGAAGTTAACCTATTCATCATGCGCACCTACTATTACGTAACTAAACTCGAAACCGATATGACCACTTATAGAAAGCAATTGTATGAACACTTCTCACAACAATATCCTTCAGTTAATGTTACCGAGCAACGTATATCCGACCAAAGACGGGCAATCATTAGAAATAAGTTACTGACTGAACAGGAACTTACTCGACTAAAAGAAGAAGTACAAATACGCTTAAATAGAAATCTAGAATGCAACTTAAGTATCACCGCTGACTCACCAGTACAGAATGACATACAAGATGATATGCAGTATACTAATTACACACAATTGCATATGTCCCACACATCCACCCAAACTGAAACTCTAACACTAACGTTAGAAAATGACTTAGAATCTTTAGTTTACCCAGATGCAATAACTGAAACAAACAGTCAAGAAATTTTTAATAAATTTCATGCAGCAATAGCCAAATACTCCGGAATGAACCCTGCTAACAGACCTAAGTTACCAAAACTAAGATACAGTAACAAACTTTCTCAGTTAGTTCATCTTTTTGACCACGAAATAATAAACCGATTTATCTCAACTGATACACAATTAATAGACATCCATACTCTAATTTACTGTACAGCAGTAGTCATCTCTGAAGAGCTGAACTACAAAATAACAGAACAGGCAACAACTGGCAGAAAAAAAGGAATAAATAAACCTCCATGGCAAATCAGACTAGAAAGAGACATTGAAAAACTTAGAGCAGATTGCGGCAGACTCACCCAATACATAAATAATAATAGATCACAAAGATTAGTAAAAAGGGTAGAAGAGATATTTAAAACTAAGATTACACACACTAGACATGAAACAGACAATAGGAAACCAGAGGAATACTTAGATACATTGAAGCAGAAATTGGCACTTAAAGTACATAGACTGAGAAGGTACATGAAAGCACAAAATAGGAAAAACGACAACATATCATTTAGCACAAATGAGAAAGGATTTTATAGAAATTTACTAAATAATACACAGCATATACAGGCACACACAGACACACCCATACCAACACAGGTACAGCTTGAGGAGTTTTGGGGTAGTATTTGGGAAGAACAGACACAGCATAATGAACAAGCAGATTGGATAGAAACAGAAAGAACTAAATGGGATACGATAGAAGAAATGGCATTTGAGGATATCACAGAAACTGACATAAAAAATATTACAGCGAAATTACACAATTGGAAATCACCAGGGGTAGATAAAATACATAACTATTGGTATAAAAAGCTAACATCTCTACATAAATATATAGCAAAAAACTTGACGGACATTATATTAGGCAAACAAGATTTACCGGAATTCATAGCCACCGGTATAACATACATGCTCCCTAAAACAACTCATACCGCACATCCCTCGCAATACCGACCAATCACATGCTTACCTACCATATACAAGATTTTAACATCAGTAATAACTACAAAAATAAATAGTCACCTAGAACATAACCAAATCATATCAGAGGAGCAGAAAGGGTGTAGGCGTGGCCACATGGGTTGCAAGGAGCAACTGATCATAGACTCAACTATCCACAAACACGCCACGGCTAAAAACAGAAACCTTCACTGCACATACATAGACTATAAAAAAGCTTTCGACAGCATCCCTCATTCCTGGCTACTACAGATTCTTGAAATTTATAAAATAGATCCAAAAATAACCCAATTCTTACGTAATATCATGTCTCAATGGAAAACCACTCTTCAATTAAATGCCGGTAACCAAATAGTAACTACACGCACTATCTCCATTAAGAAAGGTATATATCAAGGCGATTCTTTGAGTCCCATGTGGTTTTGTCTTGCCCTTAACCCATTATCACACCTGTTAAATCGAAGTAAAGTCGGATATACCTTGAAAAACGCATCGATGGATGCGCGAATTTCGCATCTTATATATATGGACGACATAAAACTGTACGCCAAAACAGATAAAGACATGAAAAAACTAGTAGACATCACAGCTAAATTTAGTAACGACATCAACATGGAATTCGGTATTGAAAAATGTAAAACACTACACATAATAAAAGGAAAAGTACAACCAGGTAACTATTCAATAGATGACAACAACACTATAACCTCAATGGAAATTAATGACTTATATAAGTATCTCGGATATAAACAGTTAAAGGGCTTGGACCATACTACAACTAAGCAAACGTTAAATACTGAATTCAATAAAATATTTTAAAAATAAAAATAAAACCGCCTTCAAAAATTCGCCCGAACTAAAAAGTTAAAAATAATTTTGGTTCCTACTTCTTAGGATTTCCTACCCAAACCTTTAAACCTTTTACCCTATTCATTGAAATAAAACATTATGGCTAGGTACCCTACAGATTTCTTAGAAGTCGGTGCCAAGCCGAATACGTTCATAGGTATGTATATATTAGATAGTGCTTTGTAACTTACTGTCACTCCGATTACGCTTTTATCAACAGAATGGTCTGCCTCAGTCATTTTCATATTACAAAGCTCTATCAAATACATATAAGTACTCGCAAAGTGAACATATTTGGCTTGGCACCGACTTCTAAGAAATCTGTAGGGTACCTAGCCATAATGTTTTATTTCAATGAATAGGGTAAAAGGTTTAAAGGTTTGGGTAGGAAATCCTAAGAAGTAGGAACCAAAATTATTTTTAACTTTTTAGTTCGGGCGAATTTTTGAAGGCGGTTTTATTTTTATTTTTAAAATATTTTATTTTTTGCTTTTTAGTAGTGTAAATATAAAATCGTTATTCAGTATGCTCTATATACTTATAATTAGAATGTACTGCACTGTAGTAGGCCATAAAACCTGAACTGGCGAACTTATATGAATACAAAAACAATTTCGAAGGTAACAGACTTAGCATGCCAATATTATTTAAAGAATCACTAACCGCTAACCGACATGTCATAACTACTAAGCAAACACTTGAATAGATCTCGAAAATGTATGACATTTGTTATTTATACAAAGAATGATCCTCCAACCCCTAATCGTTAAGGAGTTATTCCTTTCCTCATCAGATCACCAACATGAGACTATGACCACCTAAAGGCAAATACTCGAATAGCCTCCAAAATATATGAAATATGTTATATTTAAAGAATTATCCCCCAACTCCTAATCTCCAAGGAGTTGTACCTTACATCATCAGCTCACCAACATGAAAGGATGACCACCTAAAGGCAAATACTCAAATAGCTTCCAAAATACACGAAATATGTTATACTTAAAGAATTATCCCCCAACTCCTAATTGCTAAAGAGTTGTACCTTCCATCATCAGATCACCAACTTAAGATGTTCATGACTAGATGCAAATACTTGATTAGTCTTCGAAAATAAATGAAAAATGTCATGTGTGCCTACAACATTTGAAGAGTTCCCTCGATTTCTCCAGGATCCCATCATCAGATCTGGATTCGGTGACAATGGGACCAACTAGAAGGTATACCCTTTCAAACAAAAAAAGAATATTTGAAATCGGTCCACGCGTCTTCGAGTAATCGGGGAACATACATAAAAAAAAAAAAAAGATTTCGACGAATTGTTAACCTCCTCCTTTTTGAAGTCGGTTAAAAATAGACTACATAAAATATGCAAAACACAACTATCCGGTAAAAATTTAATTAAAGCCATAAATACGTACGCAATCCCCATTCTCACATACTCATTTGGAGTTATCAAATGGTCCAAGACTGACATAGAAGCCATAGAACGAACTATACGCACTACACTAACTAAACACAACCATTTACACCCGAAATCTGCAATAGAAAGATTAACTATTAAAAGGCAGGACGGGGGTAGAGGCATGATAAACATCAACCATCTATGGCAAAAACAAATTCATAGCTTACAGACATTCTTTCATGCAAAATCAAATACTAGTAATATACATAAAACAATCGTCCAAAATGATATTAACTACACCCCGCTTAACCTTCAGGAAAAGCCAGACACACGTAATAGTAACTGTAACAACCCGCAAACACAGCTAATAAATAACTGGAAGCAGAAGGTACTCCATGGACGCCACCCCCATGACTTAGAACAGACTCACATAGACACCACTGCATCAAACACATGGCTTAAAATAGGCAGCTTATTCCCAGAAACCGAAGGTTTTATTATTGCAATTCAGGACCAAATTGTAAATACAAAAAATTACCGAAAATATATAATTAAAGACCCCTCCATCACAAACGATAAATGCCGTAGATGCCATACCCAGTCTGAAACCATACAACATATAACAGGAGCATGTACAACATTGACACAGACAGACTACACTCATAGGCACAATCAAATAGCAAACATCATCCATCAAAATCTGTCATACAAACATAATCTTATACAAGACAAGCAAATCCCATATTACAAATACAAACCAGAGACAGTATTAGAGAATACCTCACACAAACTATACTTCGACCGCGCTATACTCACAGATCGTACCATTCACTATAACAGACCAGACATTACGTTAATCGACAAACTGAATAAGACCACATACCTTATAGACATTTCAGTCCCAAATACGCACAATTTACAGAAGACCATAGCGGAAAAAATATCGAAATACGCAGACCTAAAAGACGAAGTAGCCCGAATTTGGAGGCAAGAGAAAGTCTACGTAGTCCCAATAGTCTTATCCACAACAGGTGTCATCCCAAAACATTTACATCATAGTCTGACATTATTAGGCCTAAAAGCATATATCTACACAATTTTACAAAAAGCCGCTATACTAAATACCTGCCGTATTGTGAGAAAGTTCATGCAACTAGACCCTGAAAATAATTCTCCACAATCTACTTAAATTATAGTTTTCCAAAACACTTCCTGCATTTACTTGGTGGATAACCCGTAAATGTAGTTAACCCCAGCCTAGTGCTGAGAAAAACCTTGGCATCACTGTGTCGGATAACTTAAAGTGGGACACGCATATCACCAATATAACGAAGCGAGCAAATTCAATGATGTATATGATCCGGAAAGCATTCCATGTTATTACTAAAGATCTGTTCATTAGAATTTACAAGACATACCTCCGTCCTTTACTTGAGTATGCTTTCCAAATTTGGTCTCCCTACTTTAAAAAGGACATTACACTGTTGGAAAAAGTCCAGAGAAAAGCAACAAAAATGGTTGCCTCACTGAAAGGCAAGCCATATGAAGAACGGCTAAAGGAACTAGGTCTTACAACATTGGAGGACCGAAGGAAGCGAGGGGATCTCATTGAGACATATAAAATTTTGCATGGACACTACAATGTTCCAAATATTGAAGACCTGTACATTCCAAGCCAGAATGTAAGATTGAGAGGACATTCAAAAAAACTTGTCAAGCCTCCGTGTGCTAGCAACCCTAGGAAACACTTCTTGCCGAATCGTGTGGTGAATATGTGGAACTCTCTACCGGAATCAGTTATCAGTGCACCAACAGTGAACACTTTTAAAAATAGACTAGACACTTACCTTAGAACATTAAAAAGTGCAAATAAAACATAAGTGCAGTGATATACACGTATCAGCTCTAAAAGCTGCTAGTGTATTAATAAATAATAATAATAATAATAATAAGGCCGCAGGGCAGCTTGTGGCGAGCTGTTGGGGAGTAACGACCCCACGGACCCGAGTGCTCCCGAGAGTCGGTCAGGGTCCCCGCCTCCGGCATGTCTTCGTTGGTCGGAGTGGAACCCCAAGGGGACCCGTAGGACTCTCAGCTCTGGCTTGCCTTAACTGGCCGTCCAGAGAGGAGTCGTCAGAGCTATATGCTCCAGGGGTGGAAGTGTAAATTTGCATAAGTCGCGAGTTGGTGCAGCGGCTGTCAAGCCACTGCGCAGAAAGCGGTGTACACCTCTCTACACTCCTGAGCCGCCTACACCGGTGTTGCCCCTGGCTGTCTCTTGTGACGGCATTTACGGGGGCCCATCTAGTCGGCGGCGAGTCACCGCCTGCCTCGATAGCAAAAGAAATCATTGTTATGGCAGGTGTCCGGACCTCTTTTCTATAGTTCCATCTCTGATCCATCCATCCTCCATCACCATAGCCCATTAGTCTTTTCCATTCCTTCTCAATAGTCTCTATACGCCTGCTGGGACCGGTTCACGGATATCTATTTTTGTGCCCGTGAATGGGTTGCAGCAGGTGTAAAACACAGCAAATTTCTCCACAGGGCCTCTACGTGTTGGATCTGTATCCCCGCGCAAGCCTATCAAAAGACCGGGATTTATAGGCCCGTGATGAAAAAGAGATACAAACATAATAATAATAAAAATAAAAATATTATTATTCTCTTATTATTATTATTATTATTATTCCCTTTATTTTAATATTATTATTTCCTTTATTTATTAGTTTTCTTAGGTTAGGTATTTTCATAATATGATTATAAAAGTAAAATACAATAAAACATACAAAACCAATACAAAACATATAAACACATTATAAAAAACCTAACCCAGGGTGCCGCCGGCAACGGAGCGGGCCCAAGCTGCCGGTGGTTAAGGTCGCAGAGAGAGGAACCGACGGACTATCCGCGCCGTGTCCAGGATTACCGCCTTCTGCATCTGACCCTTGATCCAGCCATCTAGCGAGAGACTCTTAAGATGTTGGTCGAGACTCTTCGCTATTAAACCGTTCGCTGTAACGACTATCGGGACTATGATCGTCGAGTCAACATCCCACATGGCGGTTATCTCGTGGGCCAGGTCTAGGTACTTACTGGATTTGTCCTTCTCGGCCTTCACGAGATTCTCATCATGGGGGATGGTGACGTCGACGAGCACAGCCCGGCGCTGCGATCGATCTACCAGCACGATATCAGGCTTATTGGCTACAATAGTCCTGTCCGTGATGATAGGTCGATCCCAATAGATTTATTATTATTATTTAGATATTATTATTATTATTATTTATTAATACACTAGCAGCTTTTAGAGCTGATACGTGTATATCACTGCACTTATGTTTTATTTGCACTTTTTAATGTTCTAAGGTAAGTGTCTAGTCTATTTTTAAAAGTGTTCACTGTTGGTGCACTGATAACTGATTCCGGTAGAGAGTTCCACATATTCACCACACGATTCGGCAAGAAGTGTTTCCTAGGGTTGCTAGCACACGGAGGCTTGACAAGTTTTTTTGAATGTCCTCTCAATCTTACATTCTGGCTTGGAATGTACAGGTCTTCAATATTTGGAACATTGTAGTGTCCATGCAAAATTTTATATGTCTCAATGAGATCCCCTCGCTTCCTTCGGTCCTCCAATGTTGTAAGACCTAGTTCCTTTAGCCGTTCTTCATATGGCTTGCCTTTCAGTGAGGCAACCATTTTTGTTGCTTTTCTCTGGACTTTTTCCAACAGTGTAATGTCCTTTTTAAAGTAGGGAGACCAAATTTGGAAAGCATACTCAAGTAAAGGACGGAGGTATGTCTTGTAAATTCTAATGAACAGATCTTTAGTAATAACATGGAATGCTTTCCGGATCATATACATCATTGAATTTGCTCGCTTCGTTATATTGGTGATATGCGTGTCCCACTTTAAGTTATCCGACACAGTGATGCCAAGGTCTTTTTGGCTAACGACTGCCTGTAGGGAAACAGAGCCAATAAAATAATTTAGTTTTGGGTTCGTTTTCCCTATGTGAAGAACCATACATTTATCTGCGTTTAGTGATATGAGCCAGTCTTTAGTCCACTGAACAATACGATCTAGGTCATTTTGGATAATATTATGGCTTATTAATGGATTACCCATAACTTTTGTATCATCCGCGAATATTGACAGGTCTGACTGTACAACGCTCTTTAGATCCGTTATAAACATGCCGAACAGGATGGGTCCAAGCACTGATCCCTGCGGGACACCGCTATGGACGTTGTGTGCTTTTGATAAAGTTTCCCCAACTCTCACTTTAAATATTCTGTGGGTCAAAAAGTCAGATATCCATTTAAGCAGCTGACCCCGAATCCCAAAGTGCTCTAATTTAGCAATAAGCCTTCGAATAGGTACCCGATCAAAAGCCTTTTCGTAGTCCAAGTATATGACGTCAGTAGGGTCACGTTTATCCCAGTCACGTGTCCACTTGTCAAGACATAAAAGAAGATTGGTCACTGTAGATCTTTTCGGCATGAAACCATGCTGCTCATCAATAATTACGTTCTCTTTACTAATGAAATTTCGCAATTCAGTGGCTATAACTTTCTCCATGGTTTTGCAGACTATACTTGTAAGGCTGATCGGGCAAATGCAGCCACTCACCCCGGCTTGGGTCCCCACATGAGTTCACTCACCCCGGCTTGGGTCCCCACATGAAGCCACTCACCCCGGCTTGGGTCCCCACATGCAGCCACTCACCCCGGCTTGGGTCCCCACATGAAGCCACTCACCCCGGCTTGGGTCCCACATGAAGCCACTCACCCCGGCTTGTGTCCCCACATGAAGCCACTCACCCCGGCTTGGGTCCCCACATGAAGCCACTCACCCCGGCTTGGGTCCCCACATGAAGCCACTCACCCCGGCTTGTGTCCCCACATGAAGCCACTCACCCCGGCTTGGGTCCCCACATGAAGCCACTCACCCCGGCTTGGGTCCCCACATGAAGCCACTCACCCCGGCTTGGGTCCCCACATGAAGCCACTCACCCCGGCTTGGGTCCCACATGAAGCCACTCACCCCGGCTTGTGTCCCCACATGAAGCCACTCACCCCGGCTTGGGTCCCCACATGAAGCCACTCACCCCGGCTTGGGTCCCCACATGCAGCCACTCACCCCGGCTTGGGCCCCACATGAAGCCACTCGCCCCGGCTTGGGTCCCCACATGAAGCCACTCACCCCGGCTTGGGTCCCCACATGAAGCCACTCACCCCGGCTTGGGTCCCCACATGAAGCCACTCACCCCGGCTTGGGTCCCCACATGAAGACACTCACCCCGGCTTGGGTCCCCACATGAAGACACTCACCCCGGCTTGGGTCCCCACATGAAGCCACTCACCCCGGCTTGGGTCCCCACATGCAGCCACTCACCCCGGCTTGGGTCCCCACATGAAGACACTCACCCCGGCTTGGGTCCCCACATGCAGCCACTCACCCCGGCTTGGGTCCCCACATGAAGACACTCACCCCGGCTTGGGTCCCCACATGAAGACACTCACCCCGGCTTGGGTCCCCACATGCAGCCACTCACCCCGGCTTGGGTCCCCACATGAAGCCACTCACCCCGGCTTGGGTCCCCACATGAAGCCACTCACGCATTCGCGAGAGTATCGTTAGTCTCATATTCGTCATCTCTTTAACACACGTGATCGATCAAACGCTTAAAGCAAACGCAGCAATGCAATGTAAACGCCGGTTTGTAACATACAAAATTCTATAGTTACTTGGGTACATCCTTGGACGCATAAATAAAAATACGGAAAAAAATATTAAAAATGAATTCACGCACAATATTATTTAAAAATTACTTACGTGTAATGGGAAATATGTTTTTGATCTCTGGAAATAGTTGGGCTGGTGCAGTTAATTATCATGCAATGAGGCATTTTGTATTTTTTTCTTACGTGCGGCTGCAACAGCTGACGTAAGTGGACTGTCATTAGAAATGGCCATCTCAGTGGCTGCCACTGAGTTCGGACACGCGAAGTAGAGACATTTGCTTCTTCTAGTGTATATTCATTTCTGTGGGTTTACTTTGTTAACCGTTTCAGTGCGGATGACACGCCAGGCGTGTCATGAATGTTTTTAACGAAAGGCGTATGATACGATAGGCGTGTCATCATATTCTAGGCACGCTTGTCATGAAAGTCATGAAAAAATTGTTCGCCGCCATTGACAGTTTTTGAAAATGGAACACGCAACGAATCGGGACAGGAATGCCAGTTGCATAGCGTGAGTCCCCACATGAAGCCACTCACCCCGGCTTGGGTCCCCACATGCAGCTCGGGCAGGGCTGCTCGTCCCGCTGCCGGGTGGTAGCCACGATGGTCCGCGTGCTGGACAGGATCTTGTGCATAGCGTGTCCCCACATGAAGCCACTCACCCCGGCTTGGGTCCCCACATGCAGCTCGGACAGGGCTGCTCGTCCCGCTGCCGGGTGGTAGCCACGATGGTCCGCGTGCTGGACAGGATCTTGTGCATAGCGTGACCCCACATGAAGCCACTCACCCCGGCTTGGGTCCCCACATGCAGCTCGGACAGGGCTGCTCGTCCCGCTGCCGGGTGGTAGCCACGATGGTCCGCGTGCTGGACAGGATCTTGTGCATAGCGTGTCCCCACATGAAGCCACTCACCCCGGCTTGGGTCCCCACATGCAGCTCGGACAGGGCTGCTCGTCCCGCTGCCGGGTGGTAGCCACGATGGTCCGCGTGCTGGACAGGATCTTGTGCATAGCGTGTCCCCACATGAAGCCACTCACCCCGGCTTGGGTCCCCACATGCAGCTCGGACAGGGCTGCTCGTCCCGCTGCCGGGTGGTAGCCACGATGGTCCGCGTGCTGGACAGGATCTTGTGCATAGCGTGTCCCCACATGAAGCCACTCACCCCGGCTTGGGTCCCCACATGCAGCTCGGACAGGGCTGCTCGTCCCGCTGCCGGGTGGTAGCCACGATGGTCCGCGTGCTGGACAGGATCTTGTGCATAGCGTGTCCCCACATGAAGCCACTCACCCCGGCTTGGGTCCCCACATGCAGCTCGGACAGGGCTGCTCGTCCCGCTGCCGGGTGGTAGCCACGATGGTCCGCGTGCTGGACAGGATCTTGTGCATAGCGTGTCCCCACATGAAGCCACTCACCCCGGCTTGGGTCCCCACATGCAGCTCGGACAGGGCTGCTCGTCCCGCTGCCGGGTGGTAGCCACGATGGTCCGCGTGCTGGACAGGATCTTGTGCATAGCGTGTCCCCACATGAAGCCACTCACCCCGGCTTGGGTCCCCACATGCAGCTCGGACAGGGCTGCTCGTCCCGCTGCCGGGTGGTAGCCACGATGGTCCGCGTGCTGGACAGGATCTTGTGCATAGCGTGTCCCCACATGAAGCCACTCTTTATCCGTGCGGTGACGGAGTAAGAATACAAAAATCCCCGCCCCTCTCTTCCCGTGGGTGTCGTAGGAGTCGACTAAGGGAAATACTGAGTATCCAGCTTCTCAGCCGGTGGTAGGGTATTTTTACTAGTACCCGCCTGGGTCGCGTTTTATAAAGTTACAATTTACAATTTCACTGTTTGCCTCTTTAACGCACGCACATATTGGCTAGAAAGAGAGGCAAACAACGAAATTGTAAATTGTAACTTTATAAAACGCGACCCTGGTTGGCTACCACCGTACATTCGGTGTAAACGCCCGTGAAATGACTTACCTTCGTGTTTGCCGTGTTTCGGGGTCAGCCGGTGTATTTACCAGCATCTAGCGGGCCAGCAAGGCGGTGGCAACTAACAGGTTACTGATTGTCTCCTGTTCGTTGCCGCCGCGATTTGGGCTCTATTTTCACTTACGATCAGGTGGAGTGGAGCCACTTTGTTGTGCCAACATAAAAAAAAAAAAACCTACCCCGGCTTGGGTCCCCACATGCAGCTCGGGCAGGGCTGTTCGTCCCGCTGGCGGGTGGTAGCCACGATGGTCCGCGTGCTGGACAGGATCTTGGATATTAACAGCGTTTCCTTCTGAGGCTGCCCGTTTGGTGGGTTCTTTCGATCTGCAATAGTATATTAATATAGAGGATGGGAAACGGTTACAGGCCAAGTAGATATACACCGGGGTTCAAAACGCGTGTGCCAGATTCTGTTTTAAGATTCCACCACGAGCTCATGTTACTCCGTTTTTAAATGATGGTAATCTTCTGAAAATGACATTTCGTCAAGACTTATTGCTAGCCAGCTTACTATTCGATACAATTAAAACTCAGAACCCTAGTTATCTTTACAAAAAACTAGAATGGTCCACGAATAGAAGTTGTCACTCGGTCAGAGTTCCACGTACCCAGATGTTCCAGATTCCAAGATACCGTACTGCAGCCTTTCGTGGGAGTTTTAGGTACCGCGCTTCAAAATGTTGGAACAATATACCACCACCAATCCGAAGTTTACAAAATAAAGCTAACTTTAAACTAAAACTACGATTACATTTATTAAAGACACAAAAGCTATGTACCTAAAATCTTCATTTAACGAAATTTAAATTTGCTAAAACGTATTCCTTTTATTGCTGCAAATAAAATATAAATAAACCTACAACACACACACACAAACATACATATACAAACACACACGCACACACAGTCGCACTTGCACACTTTTAACAAACAAATTATGTATTCAAAATAATTGTTTGGGAGTTGCACGTACTCCTATCTCTCTTTTTTTGTTGTATAAAAGGTCCTGGCAGAATATCAGCGATGTGGCATGCTGCATGCTGCATCATTATGCTGAGCCAGCACCTATTCTCTGCCACGACACATGGCTTTATTAATTATTGATAAGTTATCCTAAGTTGCATGTTTTTCTGTAATTTATCTTTATTGCATCGCTTTGTACCTACTGATTGTGAACGCCATGTATGTTGTGGATATGAATAAAGTCTTTTATCTGTCTATCTATCTATCTACACGGTGCCTCGCGAGGAACCCACATAATTTTAATGCTGAATTCCTGAGCATATTTAGAGTATTTAATGTTATATAAAATTTCCTGGATTCGGCTTGGTTCCAAATCCAAAGAAAAACAACCTTTTTTCGGAAAAAGTTTTTCGACGTAACTCGTCATAAAACTTCTTTTTGATTACAATGCTGCCACAATGTGTTCTAATATTACCACACCTTTTACCTGACAATCAAAAAATAAGAATAGACCTGACGAAAAAACCTGTCCCTAAAAAAAAACATTAAAAAAATTAGTTTTAACAAATTGTTGTTATGATAAAAAGTATTGGAAATGTTAAAAAGTATTAAAAAAGTCTAAAAAAAAAAAAATTTTTTTTTGTGGAATTCGACATTTGGTTTCATAATATTTTTTGTTTTTTTGATGTCTAGAATGCATAGTTAAAATTATGTGGTTTCCTCGCGAGGCACCGTGTATAATACGCGGCCTGGAACCTTGTTTCTCGCTTAGTGCTTCGCTGTTCTATCCCCCGTTCTACGAAATCAACCAATCACGTTTTGTGTAACGATCGAATTTCGTAGAGTGGGGGGTTAGAATACCGAATGCTCTTTTGGTCTTTATATGGCGTATTATTAAATATTTTTGTGATAGCCGAATTGAGCTGCGTTGGATAGCTAAAAGGCTTAACCTTTTGGAAGCCTGCCACTAGACACCACGATGTCGCCGCTTGTACTAGTAGGCAGAGTAGCCTAACGGTAGTCACGTATAATATTGACGAGCCAATTTTTGCGGCAAGCTAAGTGGTAAGTGGCGAGACATTGCGGGCGCTAGTACCGCCGACTAGACACCACGATGTCGCCGCTGGTACTGGTAGCCTACTGTACTCACGTATAATATTGACGAGCCAGTCCTTGTGGCAAGCGAGTGGTAAGTGGCGGGACATTGCGGGCGCTAGTACCGCCGACTAGACACCACGATGTCGCCGCTGGTACTAGTAGCCTACTGTACTCACGTATAATATTGACGAGCCAATCCTTGCGGCAAGCGAGGTGGTAAGTGGCGGGACATTGCGGGCGCTAGTACCGCCGACTAGACACCACGATGTCGCCGCTGGTACTAGTAGCCTACAGTACTCACGTATAATATTGACGAGCCAGTCCTTGCGGCAAGCGAGGTGGTACGTGGCGGGACATTGTGGACACTCTCGGCGGCGTCCGTCAGTACCGCCGCATACTAAACACCACGATATAGGCGCTACCTTTCGTACTGGTGTATTCTGTTTGCACAAAGAACGTAATTAAGAAATGATTATAAGAAATGTCAAGTGATATGCCGCTGCCGTTCCCTGTAATTTACCAAAACTGCATGGGGAATATTCCCAAACGGTAACTTTCCCTATAGTAACATCGGGAATATACCTGTAACGGCCCATCTCTAAATGTCATATATTATACAAGTAGATACCAATTACTACCAATAGGCATATTAGTACGGTCAAATCGTACATCATTTTACCCTAAACTCGCAAATCAAGCATTATCGCTGCATTTTTGGTATGTTGTTTAGACACCAGAGGGCAGTATAAAACCACATTTTGCAAGCAAAAAAAAGTTGTGCTAGCTGGGTAGTACGTGAAAAACTGCGAAATTTACGGCCAATTTTTAGTTTTTGATTTTTATTACAAAAAAACCTTACGTTTTTTGATATCATATGTTATGAAACGTTTAAAGACTAATAAATTTCCAACAAGTTGAGCTAACATGCATTACCGTAGGTCTTATATTTTCAGAGATTCGAGACTTTAAAAAGTACTCCTTTTTGTAAACTAGATAAACTTTCGTGTTTTGCTAACGTTTTTGGCTTAATATCGCCTCACCTAATTATGCTACGAAAAACATGCAATAATGACCTTATAGCGCACTTAATATTCTTTAATTTAAGGGTTAAATTAGGTCAGTGAACTTTGTAGTTGAAAGTATAAACGCGAAATTCAAAAGGCAGGAGGCCTGCTATCTAAGTTTTTCATACAAATCGCAAGTCGAATTGCAAAGCTGCAATTTTGGTATATTATAAAGGCCTTATAGATATAGGTATACGAAAATGCATATTACAAGAAAAACAAAAAATAATGATTTGGGCATAGGACGTAAAAAACGGAAAGAAATTCGGACTTTTTTTAGTTTTTGACGTTTAATCAGGTCGCCAACCGGCTTGCTCACCGTGGCGATTATGGGCATTTACATCCTAATGCGTCCATAGGCTAAAGAGAGGCCGTTGTCCAGCAGTGGACTAATATGGGTTGATGATATATACTAAAGAAAAAACAAAGAGTTTACCAACGCCAGGGGTAGGATTTGAATGGATGTCCTCAGCTTTCGCGGCTAGTGCCGAAACCACTCGGCCACTCCAGCTAAGCGCCTTTCCCCCTTATTCATAAACGTTTGTTAACTTACCAAGCCGCTAATAATTGTTTGTCCCTTTTGCTCTTATGGACACATTGTTAAGACCGAAAGGAACAAACAATTATTAGCGGCATGTTAAGTTAACAAACGTTTATGAATAAGGGGGTTTGACCTTACTCTAAGGGGCAAACAATAGGTGCCAGGGATCAGAACCGGTTTTTTAGAAAACCCCCAAAAATGTTTTATAACTCTTTATGTAGTACTTAATATTTTATGTAATCAACTACATAATATTTTTAAATTACTTCATTAACAAAGAATTTATATATGTACCGAAAAAGAACAAGAAAGAACCGTTCTTTTGTATGAAGAAAATACCGGTATCCGATCCCTGATACGTGCTAGCGGCTGGCGTCAGAGATGGGCTAAAAGTAATCTGATTATTTTAGTCAATTACATTTTACGTATACTTTGAACTCTACATTACAAAGTACACGTACATATGTAATCGGAAATCGTAAGGAGTAATAAAAGTAAATAAAAGTAAGTAAGATATTATTTTTTTCCCAACTCTGGCTAGAGTACTAGCGTGTACAGTCAAGGGCATTAATATATATACACTTCTCCATACTGATCCCTTACAAATGTGACTATATATTAATGCACTCGACTGTACCTGTACGTGTGTCCGTTTGAGGAACTAACCTCGCCGGGTTCATTTTCAGCGTTCGCCGGCAACCGCTTGTGCACATAATTGTACCTCCAACACTGGTGAAGGTAGTCTTCTATTTCTCGCTCTGTTACTATATTCTGTAACAAGAAACGGACAAGTGCCAGTCACAATGCAGACGAAGTAAGAGTAAGAGTAAATTTATTTGCAGAAAAAATATTTAAAAAAATCACAAATGATGTCCGGCGAACTCCAAACTAGGCTGAGCCTGTATCTTGGAGCTCGCAAAGAGTACGTATACATACAGGAAAATAAATAACAGACCTTAGAAACTAAATAACATTATTATAAGGTGTATTATGTGTGAGTGTAGTAGATAAATGTTAGTGTAAGTGTGAGTGACAGTGTAAGTGTAAGTATAAGTGTAAGTGCGAGTAAGTGATTCTGTTTTGTGAAAATTTCA